>VDFB02272519.1:0-281891 GCA_007258455.2 Sequoia sempervirens | reverse complement strand
ACGGAACACGAGCTAGTTGCGGCAAAGAATGACAGGAAAACACGACCAAAGGAGTAGAAAAATCGCATCTAAAGGATGGAAAATCATGTCTACAACAAGAAATTTCAAACCCTCGATTTTTCTATTTCAAAACTCCTGCGATTTTCAGAACAAGATCCACAAAATTCTTTAGCCAGAGAGTTAAGATTTCCAATGAATAACTATTCACGAAAAATCATAAACAAAAAACCCCTCGAATTTTTGAATACAAAGCCCACGAAAAAAAAAATTCCTTGAATTTTTTTGAAAACAATTTTCACACAGAAAAAAATTCAAGTTTCCCGCTCTGATACCATATTACACAAGTAATTGGTAAAATATTTGATGATATTAACAAGAGCAATGTGCTCAATAAATAGTTTACAAGATTTACAAAATACGGGAAGTTTCTAAAAAGAAACTCCAGATAAGATCAAAGATGATCCTATCACTAATTTACAATAATTTACAATATTGAGCATTAATAAATAAATAATAAATATTATTTTAATAGGTTTGAGGAGGGAAACCCTCGAGCTTGGAGGTAGTGGACTGAAACCCATTGTTTGTTGGAGATATCACTCAGGTGTCTCACTTTGTGTTTCAAAGTCATATTTTTGGTTGTCCAAACTGAGTGTAAGTTTTGTGGCTACGATTGAATATTTTTGTTGTATTTCCAATGAAGATTTAAAGGCAATATTCATCTATAATTTCAGATCTTTGTTCTAAAACTATTATTATATGATTCACATAGAAATTTTGTTTGCAAACTAATTGGATGAATAGAAGTTAGTTTCATGCAAACTGTTCGTTTAAATTCCTGTGGAACATTTGGTAAAATCTGGAGTAAATATCCATTGGGGATGTTTCATGATGGCTCTTTTAACTCCAAGGATATCAAGCTTGATGATGATGTCTAGTCACAAGTTAGATATGGCATAGGTAATACATAGATTTATATTAGTAGATATAATGTAGATGTGCCTTGGATGAATTGATTTGTTCTCTAGGCCATTTTGTACTCTTTGGATATATGTTTGGCCTACTCTTTTTGCCTTTTTTCATGCTCTAATCATATTCTAAGAGGATGATATATTCCATGTTAACAAGGAAACTTACTACATGTGAAACTTTTTTGATATATATTCTATTGATAAAGAATGGAAGAGAGCCCTTACCCCTCACTTGACAAATTAAAATAATAATTATATTAATCTCACAACCCTTTGTAATAGTCTCCCTAAATCAATCCACTATAAAATAATAATAAAATACATTAATAAACAATTTATTAAAATAAATAAAATATTTACATATATGAAATAATTATAAATTATTTGCTCCTGCAATGTAGACCGATTGGTCGAGCCGTTGAAAGACACAGACGATTGACGCAGGTTCAAGCCTCTACTCACCCAACCGCACACGTTGTGGGGCAAGCATCGGGAAATCGTGTGTCCCAAAGGAAAAGTAGTCCCACATGGTATCAGAAACTTAAGAGAAGCCCGACTGATCATGGGGATACCACCTCTGAGATATCAAAAAGATACATATATATATTATATAAAGTTATAATTATTAATATTTAGTAATAATTAATTTTGATCTATAATACTATGTTATTGTTTTAATTCTCACCTTTCAATGCAACACAAAACGGATTAGATGTGTGGTAAAACCGCTCTTCAACATAAACTCCCTATAAATAAAAACTAATCTAATTTGCACAATGTATACTTGTTATTTGCAACCTTTACAACATTTTGTAGGGTGGTGCACAATCATGTTGAATCAAAATAAATGTGTATCTTTTTTGGATTCAGCTAAAGAAAAAGGTTGACACACTCTTCAACTTAAGGAAAAAGGCTTTTATATTTCTAATTATAAAGAAATCCTATGACTAAACAATGCAAGTACACATAAAAATTAGATAAAAATAAACACATACACCAAACTTTATAAACTAAACACAATAATTGCACTCAATCGTACAAGAGAACTGACACGTTCAATTAAAAGTAGAGAATAAACAATGCAAGTACACATAAAAATTAGATAAACTTAAACACACACACCAAACTTTATAAACTAAACACAACAATTGCATTCAATGGTACAAGAGAACTGGCCGAATACCTACTACAATACAAAGCATTCAATAATTGTTAAGCGATATTTAACTCATAAAAACAAAATAACACGTAAGGCAGAACATATTCAACACTAATTTAGAAATAAAAAGGGCAAGCTAAATTTTATTGAATGAATAACATATTTTGAGTTAAAAATAACACTAAATAATTGCTTGCATGACATGTAAGTTTTATTACAAAATATCCTACCTACTAATGCTAAGTCTAAAAACGTGTGACTACCAATTAGACTAATGGCAAAGATTATGACAAATGAGCACTAAGAAGTTACATCTCTTGCTCGACAAGAGATCCAAAAATAGATAATCTTCAAATAGCTAACATTGGGCTAAAAAATAGAGACCACTAAAAATAAAGGAGAGCTAACAATAGAATGGTTAAAAATAATGCATCTCAAAATATGCTTTTCTCCCGAAAAAAAAGGTGACAGGTAACAAGCTATTTTTAGCAAATACTAAAAGTAGACTTCTCCAGATAGGCAACCCTAGAGCTGAGTTTAAAGACATTTTTTCTATGTTGATCATAGAAAAATTTTGAAGACACTCTAAAACCTTTAGCCATATTGATAAACCAACACTTAACTTGAAATTTCCATGGTGGAAACTTCATGTTTGAAAGATGAACTTTTTAATGTATAAACTTGTCTATATCTAACCATCTTGAATGCTCTTGAAACCCTATTTAAAAGTGCAGATATAAATACGCTTTTTGAATCTTTAAAAAAGCCTCTCAAACCATCCCCTCCTGATTTTGATTTGATTTTGCAGATATTTGGTTGAAAAAAGGAAGACTTTAAAAGAGAAGAGTGCTGTATTTTGTTCAATTGACTGATTTTCTTCCAAAGAATTTGATGACTGACATAAACCTGTAAAAAGAAGACAACCATTGATAACACCCTCTTGTGCACCTTGTTGAGACCTGTTGTTACAAACTTACAACTGTACAAAAATTAATGCCTGCAGGTGCAATCCCTGTTGCTGTGTGTAAAATAAAGAAGGCATAAAGTTTATTCATGCATAAGACCCCTTCTAAACCTGGCACCAACTCCTCCTAAAAATACCAATGTTTACTTGGTTACAAAAAGAGAAATCTAAAATAGTTGTTACATTTCATATACAGCAGACTTGTTTCAGTTTTGAAAGCTTTATGCCTTTTGAACTAGAGTTACTATCAGATTCATAGAGACTCTAAATTTGAAGTCATATTCGTCTAAAGAGTCAACACCCTTTGCTTTAGCCTTCACAAATAGCATTTGTCTTTCGTTTAATAGCTCGTTGGCATGGCTGCATTAAAATTTTAGTAAATCCTGGCTTTCATTAGTTTAGATTGGTTGGCTATTTTTTGGATAGTCACACCTATTAAGAATAGGCCTTGGCATAGTTTAAATTTTGCTTTGTCAAGGGCACACTTCTCATGCCATGCACACCTGTGAACAGTATTTTTATCTTTGAATTCAAAGCTCCCTTAGAAGTGTGTATGTCTACCTCAAATGTGCACATGTACACTAGCATTGGACTGTGGTTTTCAAGTAAAATGTTTTGCTTTAATGAGGTGCTTGCTTAGCCACCAGACCCGCATCATGGACTAACATCTTTTCATTGATCAAATCAGTTGAATCCTCTCAGAGCTGTACACTTCCTTGCCAGGCACGCACCTGTAAACAACACTTGTTTTTCTTTGAAACTTTAATCCCTTTTTGAAGTGCATGCTTCTGCCTCAAGTGCACGCTTTTACCTTGGATTTCATGTGAAAATTTATTTGTACAGGTACACACTTACACCTCAAGTGCACCTATGAAACTTAATAGTTGAATCTTCTTTTGAAAAGAAAGAGGTCACCTTTATGAGACACATATCAAAGAATCAAGTGCACACTTTTGTATATACCTTAGTCATTTCAAATTAACAAGGCACTCATCTCTCTATATAAGCATTCTAACTTTGAATTTGAACTCAGCTTCCTCTTTGATGATGTGTGCACCTATGAACTGTCTTTCCACTTTTATAATTTTGAATCTTTTGTTTTTCCAAGTTTGAATCTTTTGTTTTTCCAAGTGTATGCCTATACAATTGGGACATGGTATATGCTTATGCAAGTACATTTTTGCTCCTGCTGCTTGCAACTGGTCATTGATCACTTGAAATTGTTTTTGAATCAAAAAAATTAGAGCTATGCCCCTTTCCCCCGAGCACACACATTTAAATGGGCAGTTTGACTGAACTTTTAAACTTGTAAAGTGCACCTTTTCAAAGCCAAATTGAACTTCTAATGCTCCTAGCCAGGTATGCACCTCTATACACTTACTAACTTTTTTAGTCTACAAAACCTTCTTGTATAGGTGAGCACTTTGCATTACCCTTTGAAAACTTGAAAAATCATGCAAACTTCTGTATACTTGTGAAATCCATTTCTTCAGCTTGACGAGGGCACCCTTCATCAAGCAATATGAAATTTGAATTCATCTTTGAATTCCCATATAGTGGTGTGTACTTCTTAATAGCTTTCTGAAATTGCAACTCCACACATTCAATTTGAGCTATTTCTCTGTTTGCTCATGCAATTGTACCACTTTGAATGCTATCTCTAATTTTGTCCCTCTGTATCCATATGTATTCTTGATCTCAACCTTAACAAATTTCTCTGTTAAGAACTTTCTCCCTCTACCATGACAGATGACTTCAAAAGCCTCATTCCATGATCTTGCAACCATTCAGAAAAGACCAAAAAGACAACAAAACGAAGCAGACAGAACAAGACCTGATCATGGCTTCCATGTGGGAAAGTACAAAAGTTCAAAAGAAAACTTTAGTTGCATATATCAAATATTCAAACACATAAGAACAGTGCAAATCATAGATGAGGTACAAGTTAAAAAAATAATACTAACAAATAGAATGTAACCAATTACTTGTGAAGAGAGAGAGAAAGAGAGCTGGACATTCATGTGGGAATTATCAATATAGTATATACTAAGTATAGAATCAAAAAAGAAAATGGTGGAGAATGTCCCAAAAGAGAACTGATCAAAGTCAACACGCTTGAGGAAGTTGCGAGTATTTTAACAAACTTGCAAAAGAAGCATTTGCCTGATGAGACTTGCCATTTCTGACTCTTTCAAGGGCAAAGGAGAACTCTGTTATCACAACGATGGAGGGTGCTGAAATGGATTACTTACAACAGGATTCATAAGTGACCTATCATTACAACCGTATTTCTTCTTGATTTCTTTGTTTCCATGGTAGTGTAGTATGTAAATAGAATATTTTATCTTTGTATTTTGTATAATGTAAAGAATAATGGTTCACTTATTACAGTCTTGTACATTGCAATTAATCTAGTTTATGAATAATAAAAATCTGTATAGTCATGCCTGACAGTGGAATTTTTCACAAAGAATGACAGGTGCTAGAATCCTACCAATGTACACTCAATCTCATAGCAAAGTTTTAGCATGAATATCTTACTCAGCCATTCATTGTAAGAACAAGATCTAAAAAGGAGAAAGAAATCAAAGTTTCGTTGTAAATAAAATGATTCTCGCATGATATTCATATACATATTTAGAAGAGCCAATAATAAAATACAAGAATTTTGGAGATCATTACCTTCTGCATATGCAATAAGATTCCTGTTTTGCTCTTCAATATATTCCTTGACTTCACTAAACTTTTTTTCCTTTATAGAGATGTACCAAAAAGAGGTAAGTAAATCCTAAGACATAGTAAAAGGAACATAAAGTACTACACAAATTAATTGTTAATAAATATACATATATGTCATGCTACACAAGATGTAAAACTGTGAGTGTAGATATTCAAACCTTCAATCGCTTATACTTCAAATGTAGCTTTGAGTATAACTCCTGCACCATACAAACAGGAAAACTAACATGTATATGAAACTGAGATAAGCTGGCATGTAGCTATCAATATGGCATGTAGATATCAATAAAGAAAGTTTTGAACTTTAATTTTGATTTATCAGGAAGAGTCTGAACTTTGAACTTATTTTTAAAGAACCAAGAAGGGTTTGAACTTGATCCAATGATACTAGATAAAAAAAAAAATTCCACTTAAGTTAGATCTATGTTAATATATCACATAAAAGACTAAGTTATCAGGTTCTACTATTTTGAGCATCAACGCCATACCAAATGAGATGGGTTTGGGTACAAGCACAATCCAACCTGGGTTTGCCCAAGGCATGGCCTTGTTGTCCTGAGTTTCTTGTGGGTAGTTCTTCCAATTTCTATTATTTTGGGCACCATCATCATATCAAATGGGACTACAGGCATAGGTCCAATCTATGTTCACCCAAGGCACGACCTATTGTCTTGGGTACCTTGTGGGTATGGCAACACCCAACCATGCCTAAGAGAACCCACAGCCAAACATGAAGAAAATGCCCATTTTTTAAAAAAAACACTTTTTTAAAACAGAAAATTACATTTATTTGCTAATAATGTAAATCTGAAACATCATTTGAAACACTAGATCATCATTTTTTGCATATCAGGCTTTGCTGATAAACAAAGATGGGAAGAGGGCCGATAGATCATTGTGAACAAATTCTAAAACTTGTGAAGCTTGCCAAGACTTTTATTTTTCAAACTTCTCTTCAAGATGTTTCCCCATAATACATTTGTGGCACAACCATCAAAACAGTGGATTTTGGCATATCATGTTAACTCAACTATTGAAGATAGTAGCAGTTAAGATGGTCAAACCACTCATGCCAAAGTTTACTTACATTATCAACATGAGTAAGAAGTGCAATGAAAGGCAAATTTGGCATAAAGTGCTAAAAGGCATACAAATTGGACTAATCATTAGCCTTTCTAGCTACAACTAGAGCATCAACTCCTATTCACCAAATTAGAACTAAAACTTAAGTTAATTTAACTCTCTTATTTATACCCATGTGCAGTGATCCAATAAATCGAAAAGAAATTTGCTAACAAGGAGTGTACAAAAAAACATCATTGAACATTCCATCACCCACATCAACAAATCCAGTCTTACAAACTTCTACTAAAGTATTGTCACCCATGACTTTTAAAGCCATGTGATGTGAAGCACCAAAATCTAAAATCCATTGACTTAGAAGAGAAAGAGATAATTGCAGTTAGTGCCTTACTTTCCCTTTATCAAATTTGGAAGAAGAGGTGAAAGAACCCTACGAATGAGAATCAAGAAGACTTATGTGTTGTTCTTGAGAATACTAGTCAACCAATCTACCTATTTCTTCATATATTTGAATTCATCATGCCCCTTCATACAATAAGCAGATTTATTTTTGTTGGAGGGTTTTACATCTAATCAATAAAATTGTTTTAGCTACCTAATACAAGAGCACAAGCCTTTGGCGGAAACCCCTTTGACTAAAAGCCAAGGACTAAAGGTTATTCATTCCACCAAAGTCACCTAAGGCATGATCCCAACCTCATCCCTTATTTATTGCACCTCCAAGAGATTTGAACCTCAAGCAATGGCATAATCAAGGAAGATACCATCACCCTCACCTATTGTTCTTGGCCAACTGAGGTATAACCCTTTCATACAATAAACAAATTTGACCTTCCTTGCTTTTTGTAACTATTTTTCAAGCAAAGATCTATTATTTTGCCTTTTAAGTATAAGAGGATAATGGTTTTGTCTTTGTAGTAGAATGGGTTTATGGTCTTGTCTTTTGCTTCTTATCTAAACTACCAAAATCCTTCTAAGCCTTTTTTAGATTGGTTTGCAACCAATGCATATAATTTAGAACAATTGAGTGCACCTATCTAAATTAATGTCTTCATCTTTAGTGAGACTCTTAGTAAAAGCATCAAAGGAAGGTCTAGAAAATTCAAAACTCAAAGCATCCTTTGTAGCATAGATTACAAAAAATAAAGGCTAAATAATCAGGTCCCATTTTGAGAGTTCATTGAGAACTAGTTGTGAGTCTTTTTTCCTCAATATTACAGTCCTTTAGTTGCAACCTTAGTAATTTGAATTGTGAAATGATATCTTGAATGTTCTCAAAATAGCTTGGATTAAAACAAATGAGATCATTTTCTCGATGATGACATCATGTTTAATCTATTTTCCCAAAAAAAGATTTTAGCTTGACTACTACATCATTAGGTAAGCCCAAATTTTCAATGGGGGAAAAAAGATCTAAAGATATAGCTAGACATTATCAAATTTACAATATGCTATGTAAGATTGTTTTATTTCTCAAGTTATTGATTATAAAGTTCCAACGACTTTTAAAGCCGTCCATTTTCCCATGAACCAACTTTCTAACCACCTTAAACTATTTACTACCTACTAACAAACATTTAGTTACTAACCTTTATTTTGACATACTAACTATGACTTTATTGCTAACTTACCATTGATGTCATATTCCCATGTTGCCCCCTATTACATCACTTTGAACAAAGGTAAGAACGCTCGTACTGAACTAGGGAAAAAAAAAGCCCAAATATCACACACCATCAAGGACACACGTAACTGAATGTATCAATGGATGCCCTTATTATCCATCAATACCTATGAATCCATACACACTCACCATCCATAAGTACACCACTCCACATTATCCACAATGCAACACTCCTCATATGAACCTAAACATATTCCACATTCAAAATGCAACACTCTACTTATCAACTAAGACATACTCTATATATACAGGTACAAAACAAAGGAACATATCCCCAAACCCTCCTTGCTCCAAAAAGGGGAAACAATATGAAGATCTAATGCCTCTCAAGTAATGCACCTAATCTCTAAGCAACAAGCTAACTCAAGATGCAAATGTGCCCCCATCCTTCTATTGTCCTTTGGCCTCCTCTTTCACTTTCTTAAACCTTATCCACCAAATGTAGCATTAGACACTTTAATAGCACAAACATAAGAAATTCCAACCATTTTCAAAAGGAGAAAGGTGTCCATTTGACAATGCATCCGTTGCAATATAGCTTTCACATCTCCTACTAATAATACACCCTTTTAAAATCAAATCCTAACACCTTATTTCTCCACTTAAGTTCAAAAATTTCAACAATTTTCCCTTTTCAATGAAAAAACACCTCCTTTATTTTTTAGATCACAATACTTATGCTCATCCCTTTCTCTTTTCAACACTTTAAAAATTTAGTAACAAATGTCTCCACTTTCAATTAACATATTTCAACATATTCATTAATCTTCGATTACCACTTTTTAAATTTTCACCACCAATTTATTTCTCCTTGTTCATTTTGATCCTTTTGGATTTTTACCAGCACATGTTTCTTATACACGTTCAGCCACTTTTGAGCTTTTGAAAATCTTATAAAACATCAAGTTTAGTAATACCATGCCCCTTCAACAATACTTTGACTAATACATAACTTTTTTCTATAGCTGTCATCTCCTTATTCATTTGACTCATGTACCCTAATTTGATTGGCGCCCCCTTCCCCGTACCAATACCCTACGTCTCCCGATAACTATGCTTTTTTTAGTAAACTCTAATACTTCTAAAGCACCTTTAAATGTTCAAAAAAATGAAGTTTTGAGATTTTTTGATTGGCAAAAATTTCGATCATACAACTTAAATATCATGTATTATTATTAACTCCAACCAACAACAACACAAAGGACTTATAGAATGGACCATAGAGAAGAAAAACGGTTACAAAGAAGCTTTTGTAACAAGCAATAGAGAATCCATGTGGGCATACACAATAGAAAAGGATCCACAACACATCCAACTCGAAGCTAAATTGTTAAACCTCTCTAGATAGCGTGATCAATTACCAAGGGATGAATAAAGAGTGTACGAAGACATGATCATTAGTTGGTTGTGTCGTGTAATGTCCCCTAGTTGGGGTACGCCTGATTTTTCCCAAAAGTAACAATTCCAACAATATAATTTTTTTTACAAATAGTATTCTAAAATTAAATCATACCATTACCTAAGAGTAAATGAACAATTAAGATAAATAACATTACCTAATTGGGTCTAATCTATAGTTTCATTTCCAATAACCAATCATAGAAAGATTGGAAAGGAAAGCACGGTAGGGTGTCTAGAGTTTGTCCACCACAATTAAGCCCAAGAGCGTGGCAATCACCCTTTCGCACCAAGTGGCAAGAACTTTCGTTACCATCCAACATGAGGTTGGTCTACTTAGGTGGTGGAGACTGTTCATCACAACTAAGCCCAAGAGCGTGGCAATCACCCCTTGGCCCCAAGTGGCAGGAACTTTCATTACCATCCAACATGGGGTTGGTCTACTTACATTGTGGAAACCGGGGACTGTTCATCACAATTAAGCCCAAGAGCGTGGCAATCACCCCTTGGCTCCAAGTGGTAGGAACTTTTGTTACCATCCAACATGAGGTGGTCTACTTATATTGTGGAACTGGTCTGCTACCTCCCCTAATCACATTCCCTCACAAATCTATGCCTAGTTGCTTATAGGAAACTAATAGATTAAATCAATCATAATAAGAGCCTTAAATAGATTAGCAATTTCCATTAGTGTCTAGATTAAAAATACATAAGAGATTATATATATATATAAACATTACACTCTATTATGATGCACACCAATCCCTTATTATATTCAATGGCTGTTGCCTTCCTGAATGCAGATGATTATTTATTTTTGGATCTCTTTCTTGATCCGTATGTTCTTCCTGTTTAAATCTGCATATTCTACCCTTTTAAATCTACTTATAATATATTCATATTTCTGCTGTTATACTTCTGAATTCTGCCCTTAATTGGACTGATTTATCATATTCCCTGCTTTTAAATATGACTATGTTCCATCCTCTTTTTTCTTCCTTTCCAACTCTCATCCTATCTTCCTCTTATACCATATTATTTTCCCAAGAGAGGCATCTCATATGAGAAGGGACGACTTTATGAGAATAGGCATATCTCATTAAGGGAGGCGTCCCTTAATTACTAATATTGTTGTTTTAATCATAAGTGCTTTCCTTATAAGCGCATCCCTTTAAAACATGGGTTGGAAGATTTCTTATGTAGTCGGCCACTTTATGAGGATCGCCGTCTATAAATATTTAACTTTAATTTATTTCCATTTCCATATAGGTCGGGCTTAGTGCTAATCATAAAGGAGTCGGCCTAAAATTAAATAATAACCATTTGGGCACACAAACTGAGTGTTGCCTTTGTGTATATTGTTATGGAATGCTATGATTTAGGGAATAAAGTGGGTCATTACATGTCAAATCACTGCCATCAACACCACAAGGAATGCTTTGCTTCTTGAGTGCGCTAGATAAGCCCGATCTTGAATAACTTAAAATTACTTCTCTAAATGTTTTTTGCCCCACTAATAACAATCACAACCATATTTCACCATTATACAATGAAATCAACATTGGCATAGTCATCATGATAATGTGCAAAGCCCTTATAATGTCCCTAGCAAAACGATTAGCTCAAATCAGCTAAATTTGAACAATCAACTCAAATTCTAGCTCTTTCCAGTCACCAAGTTCCCAATGTGGACAAGATGAGAGCATATAGAGACTAGAATGAGGACAATAAATATAACAAGCAACATATTGGCAGCTACTTGATCAAATTACAACATCATCATATTGACAGAATCAATGGATGCCAAAATGGCAATAATGATATACAATTTTCAATCATGCAAAACGAGCATATAACATGTAGAAATGCGTCAATGCCAAAATGGCAAACTATATCATCTGATTCTAAATCAACGCCAAATTGGTGGATATTGACATGAAATTAAAGGGGTCCAAGAGTGAACTGTCCAAGATCTTCTTACAATAATAGTATGGATCCACCAAGGAACTATCCAAGGTATTAATAATAATAAACAAACTACTGGTTGTAAATTGTCAAATTTTTTACAATATTGAATTCATGAAAGTAAACTACACTTCAAATAATTATTCTACAAAATCCACTAAGCGGGAAAACATTGCTCCAAAAACTAAAAAATAAAATTGATACCTCTAAAAAAAGGAGCTAAAACCCAAACTATAAACTGTCACTAAATTGCTACTAATTGAATTGTGTAATGTCCCCATTTTCCAGCTCGCCAAACAGACATTAATTTAATTATTTAATATTGTCTGGCAAAAAGTATATTTAAAAAGGTAATATTAAATAATTAGATTAAACTTTAAAGTATTATTATAAAGTGATGCTAAGGAAATATTTAAAAGATATTTTATAATGTCACTTTATTAAAAGGAAGTTTAATGATTTGAGCGGGAAATTTCAAATGGGGTTTCAAAAAGTGATAAAAGGGGAAGTGAGCTCATTTGTGTATTTTGTTGGTTTATTATTTTCTTTGGTATTTTGGTGGAGCTCTTCAGAGTCTGAAACCCTAGGTGGTGAAAGATTCCTCCCTAGTTGATAACAAGAGAAATCATCCAAGTTTCTCGCATTTGCACAATAACATTTGGTTTTGAAATTTGTAGTCTTTTTCAAAGACAAATTTCCAGGTTCGCGGGAGAATATAAGGATACAGGTTATTTTCAAGGAAAAGCCTCCAATATTACTCTAATATTTTATTTTAATAGCTGCAGTTATGCAGTGCATTGCATCATTTTCAGACTTTAATACCAGTGTCATTGTTAGTGGGAAAGTTTATACCTACAAGGGAAATCATGGCACTTAACTCATTGCAGGTTACTGCCTTGAAAGTAGCCGGTTCAGGTTCAAGTTCAGGTTCGGGTTCGCGGGTTAGGTTCGCCGGTTCAGCAAAATTTTTTGGGGGGTGGGTTCGGTTCGTCTTGGGTTCATTAGTACAAATTACAAAAACATGTAAATATATATATATATATATATGCAGCCTAGAAGCATTGAATTAGGATTAGAATATCACATAACATCATATAAACAACAAAACCACCATAAACTTGAATGTCATTTAAAACATGCATGATAAATATTCATTGTTCAAACTTCAAGTTCAATATTACAACACTTTTAAAGTTTTAATCATCATATGGATTCTCTAAATCATCCATATCAATGTCAACATTGACATTAGATGAAGTAGGAAGACTAGATGAATCACAAGTAGTGCCAATGGCACCATCACTAGCACTACTATTGTGCCCATGCTCCTGTTGGATATCCAACTCCTCATATGCAATATGTTGGGAACTGCAAGCATCCAAGTCAGTATCCTCTGGCACTATATCCCACAACTTCGTCTCCCCTTCCTTGTAGTTAGGTTGTTTGTGTGAAAGGAGACGCAAGTTGGAATGCACATATACTAAGTTCTCCGCTTTTTTTGACAGCAATTTATTGCGCTTTATTGAGTGGATGAAAGAATATGTGCACCAATTCCTCTCAGATGCGGATGAACTAGCAACCTATGAAGACAAAGTAAAAAATTATAAAATTATAAATGAAATTATGAAACTTTTAAAACTAAAATATGAAAATTTATTAAACTTACTTGTGATAAAATTTTGATTGCAAGGGGCTGCAAATTTTGGAAGTATTGTCCATGGAAGTACCACCAAGAATGAGCATCCTTTAAGAACCTATCACGGGAGGCATCAACATCTAGATGATTTGAGTGCACAAAATCAGTGAACTCATCCGTGACTACACTCCGCAAATCTCGATCAGGGAAGAGTCTCACAAATGCTGCCTTGTACCCTTCAACCACTTCTAAATCTCTATATGGAGGAAGCCTTCCTGGTTGTGAAAGAACCTGAGAGCTGTAGTATTTTGGAGTCAATGCAAAGGCAAGAAGGTGTAATGGAGTTGTCATTTTGTTCCATCTTTCTTCAACAATTGTTTGCACTTGTTTGAAGAAAGTCTCTTCAGGGTCTTGCTCTCTTGCATTTATGGTGCACTTGATCTTCTCAAGCATTGAGTCTATACCATCATATATCTGTCCAATGCATGGCTTGTCCATGTCAGTATAGCGAATCATACTCAAAATGGGCTCGGTGAAGCTAAGGAGATACTCCACACGATCCCACCATGAGTCATCTAATATCATGCTCTTAATTCTTGTTGCTCTTTCAGTGTTGCTTTGCCTCCATATAGACCAATTGGTGCTAATCACCATGCTAGAAAGCATAGTAACGAGACGCGGACGCGGCTCAGACTCGGCGAGGGCGACTTGGCGCGGGACTCGGCGTCTCCGGACGCGGACGCGGCGCAGACGCGGCAAAATTAAAAAAAGTTGAAAAACCCTAGAAATTTAGAGATTTTTAAGGATTTAAAACTTGTTTCAAGCACCCTTTATTGAATACAACACAAATAAAAGCAAATTTGATCACATGCATAAGTATACAACGATTACATAAGTATAAGGTACACATTGTAGTTGCGTTGCTGAAGGAAATAACATACTTAGATATATAAAATTAGTCAAATGTATACAAAACTCATGGAATATGAAATCCATGACATCAAATGTTCCATACAAATATGAAATATGAAATATGACATCAAATCAAAATGTTCTATGACTCTGCATCCTTCCTACGAAGGCGTCTAAAGGGCCTGGATGATGTTGCAGCTGCAGCCATAGTCTCTGCCTGTGTCTGAGTCCCCATACCACTCTCACCACCAGTAGCTATGTCTCCTCGTGCTCTAGCCTCCTCCTCAGCCATGGCTACAACCTCGGCCTCTCTCTCTGCCTGGTCCACCCAATCAAGGTCCTCATCACTAAAGACTGCATCTGTAGCCTCAGTGGTCCACTCAGACTGTGTATCAACCTCGTCTAGATTGATCGGGGTTTTGTCATGGTCAAAAAGCTTCCTGTATCTGAGCCGAAGATTGTAATGAACATATACCAAGTCGTTCATCCTCTCCACTGTCAATCTATTGCGCTTCTTGGAGTGTATGTGCTCAAACATACTCCAATTGCGCTCACAACCAGATGAACTGCATGGCTGGCTCAATATACGAATGGCAATATTTTGCAGGTTCGGTGTATCAGAACCAAACATATTCCACCAGCTATCTGAGATGAGAAAAAGAAACAAAATCAATCTCATTTCAAGTTTCAAGTTCAAGTTCAACATTTAATAATAAATTATAATATAAAGAGATGAAAATTATGCCCTTAAATATATTTTTACCTGGTAGTAATGTTGTCCTATTATCTTTGCACATTTGACGTGCGAAGAAGTCTCCATGTGCCTTAGTGAAGGTATTCATCTCCCCTCGCACCACTGTGTAGTAATACAGGCAACATCCGCCCAAATGTCGTAGAGCCCACCAAGAATTTCTATCCTATCGAGATCGCGGTGGAATTGGAAGGCCGGATTCAGGAAACATGCGGCTGCATGGATGGGCCTATGAAGTTGGTTTTGCCATCTCCTATCAATGATATCCCAAATGGGACGATACTTCTCCTCAACTCCACCATAAACTATGTATTTTGGCCTCTTTGGCCCTATCCATGCCCTCATATATGTAGCCCATTGCGGGCTTCTCCCCATCTGCAACTCGTAGGAGAACTAGCAAGGGCTCAATAAACTGCAAAGTGCAAACATGTTGCACAAATAAGTGTGAATGAAAATAAACAAATAAAAGTAAGATATGATTAAAAATTAGAACATAATAAAGAACTAAATTTTACCTTCACAATCTCATCCATTGGTGTCCAAAAACCTTGCTCATCAAAAATGCAATCAGCCACAGCAATCCCTGCAGTGCTTGTAGAGAAGGATGAGGAAGACCACTCCTCACTAGTAAACGTGCGCCTCAAAGCTGCCCTTGACCGAATCAAGGATTGCATCGTGATAAAATTTGTTGCAAACCTGGTGATGCCAGGACGAGACAACTCCCGCAACCCCGTGTATTGCCTCATAAGGTTAAGCACCCATGTGTGGTTGTATACAAATTTGCAAACGTTTTTTGCTGCTTCCACACATGTTTTGATCCATGGGAGCTTCCCAAGATCCTCCAACATGAGGTCAATGCAATGGGCGGCACATGGAGTCCAAAAAATAGTAGGGTGCCTCTCCATCAATAATTTACCAGCAGCAACATAATTTGCTGCATTGTCTGTCACCACTCGCACTACATTTTCTTCCCCCACATCAGCTATCACGTCCTCTATGGCCTCACATAGGTATGTGGCATTTTTGAATTGGCCAGAAGCATCAATGGACTTAATGAAGACGGTGTCACCTAAAAAAAAAAAACAAAACCAATTATTCAATAAATTAAAAAACATAAATCAGCCATATTAAATTATGTGATTCACTAAATAAAATTCAAATTCCAATGCATTGAAGGAAGAACAATTACCGCCGGAGGAAACTAGGAAATTAAGCAACGTCCTATTTCTCCTATCAGTCCAACCATCAGTCATGATGGTGCAACCAATCATGCTCCACTGCTTGCGTTGCTCCTGTAATTGTGCTTTCACATCTGCCACCTTTTGAGTCAAAAGTGGGCCCTTTACTTCATCTTCACTAGGGGCTTTGAACCCCGCCCCACATATAGTTATCGCATCAACCATGTTTTGCCAGAAAGGTGACCTATAACATGTCATACATAAATTGATAAGTTACATAAGTATTGTAAAATTTGAATTCGATAATGAGATAATGAGATACATCTGTATTCTAAAATTTAAATATAACCTTTTAAAACAATTAAACTAAAAAAAAAATTCACCGGGGTTACATGGAAGGGAATGGTGCAAGTAGTACCAAAGTCCGCGAATTGCCTTCTTTTGGCTGCATCATAAGCAAATCTTTGTTCCAAATTCATGCTCCTCGTTTACCTGCTAAACTCGTGGGTAAAAGCGTAGTACAAAATATGAGTCCAATCTCTAGATTTAATAATGTAACCTCTAGGGCCACAAGCACCGCCACTCACCACTAGCAAAGTAGCTACTTCACCAAAGACTAGGAGCACGATAGCATTGCCGACAGCAGAAATCGTACACTACCGTACAATTCAGCACTAAGACGGTATGGAGGCATGGAAGAAGCATCTCCAACAGCACCAAGTCCCTGTCCAACTCGAACACTCAACAACTCCTGCTTCTGTTTCTTTTTCAATTCTTTTTGCATTTCAAAAGTTTCTAATTGCACCTGTACTTCACGAACAACCTCAGGAGGTGCTACAGAGCAACCCACTGCATCATGGGCGGGTATGCGTGCAAGATGATATTTTAATCGATTTATGCCTCCATGATATATTGTTTTGCAATAGAAACATTTGGCATCTCCTTTTTTCATTCCGGGAAAGATTTCAGCATGTTTCCAAGCAGGGTCTTTTCTGACTGGGGTATGAGACATTGTGAAAATAATAATATGGTATGATTTGCAAATGAATGTGGCTGCACAAAATAGGGTTTCTAAAATTATTTAAGTTGCAAGTAGGGTTTGTAAAAAAAATATGCAAACTCAAAAGAATAGTGAATTTTACAAATTACAATGAAATATTTGTTAAAAAAACACAAAAAAACTCAATTAAAATCGAACTTACCTCTTAGATTTAGCTTGGAATGCAATAGAAACTCCTCCAAATCACTGGTAATGAGCTTTCAATGCACCTCCTTGCTGGTATGAAGCTCCCCAAATGATATATGCTCTTGGATTTTTCTTCAACAAGTTGCTGGTTGCCCTCTCTTCTCCTCCTATTTTTCTTCACAACTCTCTCTTCTTCTCCTATTTTGCCAAATGAATGAAATGAGTGCCCTTTTAGGGCGAAATAGAAGATATAATTAAAAAAACAGTTTAAAAAAATTTAGAGTTTTTATTGTTTTTTGGCCTTTTGTCTTTCGCCAAGCATGGCCTCAGGATCGGAGGCTACCCTCCCGGCTCTCGGGCGTGGCCCAGCGAAGGCGGTGAGTCTCAGCCTTAGGCTGCCGGCCCACACCATACAGCATGGGAGCTGCTGAGCCGCTCAGGCGGAGGCCCCTCTCTATGCTAGAAAGTGCCCGCCTAACTTTCACAAGTTGTCTCAAGACGATTGTATTAGAGGCAAAGCGGGTTTCTGCAACCTATTACAAATTAAAAAAAATAATTAAAATTTAAAAATAAACTTTAAAGAAGAATTTAAATTAGAATGCACAATCAAATTATGAAAATCAGAAAATGACAAATGTAAATATTACTTCTCTTACCTTCAATAGCTCCAATTTTGAAAATGTTCTAAAGATCCCTTGAGACAAGTGGTGGTTGGTGACGAACATCTGAATGTCCTCAGCCTCAGTATACAATTGTTTGATCCATTCAATTTTATTCCCAATCTTTTGCAGCATAAGATTGAGTGAATGGACCGCACAAGGTGTCCAAAAGATATGTGAATATCTTTCCTCAACCAACAACCCTGCAACTCTACAATTCTTCGTGTTGTTCGTTACAACTTGAACAACGTTGCGGGCTCCCACTTGCTCAATGGCTGCAATAAGAATATTAGCAATAAATTGTCCATCTTTTACTTGCCCCTCACAATCCACGGCTTTCAAAAACATTGCCCCTTTAGGGGACACCGCTATGACATTGATCAAAGGCCGATTTTTTGAGTCCTTCCAACCATCTGAAACAATGGACACACCTGTCTCAACCCATGAATCTCTTATAGGCTTCAATGCATCTTCAACCAACTCAACCTCCTTTTCCAATAAAGTGCTACGCACCTTCTCATAACCCGGGCCCTTGTACCCTTTTGGAGCTTCATTAACCGCTCTCAACATCTCTTTCCAATATGGAGAACGAACAACATTAAAAGATAATCCATTGGCATATATGCATCTTGCTACATATTGGTCGGCAAGGGCTCTACTCTCATTTTGAAATGCAACTTCCAAAGGTCCCTTTGCTCTCTTGTTTGCAAAAGGTTGTGCACTTTGAGCTTGAAGATTCAGAATGGCCATAAATGGGTGGTCTTCTACCACAATATTGGGATTGGGATTAGATGGGGGCTGCATTCCCTTTGATTTTTTTTTAACAAAGGGTGATTTCCTTTTTGGGCTTCCCGTTGATCTACTGCTTCTTGCTCCATAATGTATTTTGCAACTGTCTCAAGTGGAATAGGGGCATCTTTCTTTCCAGGCCAAGGTGAGATGCCTTTTCCACTTATGCCACACAAATGTGCTTTCACCCTATGGTATGAACTAGAATATGCAACTTCACACCCATTGCATTTCCAAACATAACCACCACCACCCGAAATCTGTCTTATCATTTCAACATACTGCCATGGAGGAGAATTTGCACTTGTTTTGAACTTTGGGTTTGGTTTAGCTATGGAGCCGAAGGTAGAACCCATTGACATTGTGATTCCTATGGCAATTTGTTTTGCAAACAACACATTCAAAATTTGAATGAAAACAATATATAATAATTTTTTTAAACCTAACTCTTTTGAATCTTGCACAATGCATACATTCATTATTCATAGAAGAATAGAAAAAAAAAGAAGAAAAACAAAGTTTTTGCTTGTAAAACAAAAAAAAGAATGAAAAACTGAGAAAAAAATGAGAAAAACTTACCTCTTTGAAAAAATATTCTTCAACAATCTTTGTGGCAGCCAATGAACACTTGCAAATCTGTAGGAATGGCAATGCAATCGTTTGTAGAAGCTTCAACCATCAATATTCAACTCCTTTTGTCAATCCAACAAGTTAAAATAAGAACTCAGCCTCTTGGAATGAAAATGCTTGTTTGCAAAACAAATGAATGAAAATGAGGTAGTTTAGGTGTTTAATTTGTTTTAGAGGTCACTTTTAGGGTTCCCATGGGCGTGGGTCAAAGTCAAACTGAAGGAAATATTAAAAAAATAACAAAAAAAAAAAGCTTTTTGGTCGCCCAGACGCATGGGTTCTCCTTGGGTTCGCCTTGGGTTCGCCCGGGTTCTACTCAAGTTCGCCCAAATTCTTCACCGGCGAACCAAGCCTCAAATACACAGACCCTGGTCGAACCCACAGAGGGACCAAGACCCGAACCCAATGCGAACCCGGACCAGGACCGAACCCAAAACCAGGCAAACCGGCTACATAGCGGCTTGAAAGGAATTGATATTTATAATGTATGTCGTGTAAGTTTGGACGGAAAAGTTAAGGAAAATCGTGGGTTTTGAGCTTGTTGACAGCTGCTCCATTCCATACCTTAGCCACAGCATATTAAGGAGAAACTGTGACACTATCTGCATCACACCTCTTTATTCAGGGTTGTCCTACACTAAGGAAGGGTCCATTGCTGAGGTGGGAGTTAAATTATTGCAGCTCCTATCAGATAATTTATTATATATACCTACAGCCATTCAGAGCCTAATCCATCAACTAGCTCAGATTACAGTTTGGTATTGTGAAGGGAATGATTGGGAATTAATTGGGATCCGTATAACATAATGTTGGGTGCCACCCTTGTTGCTGTTTGAAGGGGTCGATAACACTTGCAAAGTGCTGATATCTTTCCTTTAGCATCGCCTATCATTGATGAATGCCCATCGCATATGGAGGAGTGTCGTGAGTTTTCTGCAATCTGGAGCTAGATGTCTACAGCCATACATACCAGCGACTGCATCATGAGTGGATTCAAGAATATAAGGGAGTAGCAGCTAACTTGGAAGAGCTGTGTTTGATTACCAGACAGCCTTCTTTGTGCCAAGCGTGAGTATTAGTTTCAGAAGTTGATGTATATTTCCTTGCTGCCAATGGGTGCGTGGAGTTTATGAGGGGGATGATCTGCTATTATTATCATCTACTTGCCATACATTGAAGTTGTGTAATGTTGGCTATAGTGATTCATAAGGTGCTGCTATTTACTCAGAACTTTCTACACTGAATGCTCTGTATTGTAAATTGAATATCAGATATGTGCAATTGTTGGTGACAACTGTGAACATGAAAGTTATTTATCCAGTAATGTTTTGCTGTTATCAATTTCATATATTTCTATGATGCCAAGATTAAATGGAAATGCTAAATCATTGATAATATTGAGGTTCTTCATATGATGAATTTTCTATATGCAATTTCTATTTGAATACCCATTGAAAAAAACTCGGATCAGCAAGCAAGCAAATGGTTTGACAAAATGCTTGCATTGTCAAACTGGATATATTCGTGAAAACTACGACTTTTTGGGCAAGGGTCTTTACAAATCGTATGGCCCTATTAATGGAATAGCACAAAGTAAAGACATGTACAAACAATGTCTATTGTAGCAAACTATACAGCAGAGATTTCTTGTTGAGATTACACAATAACAAGTTGCAATTCATCCAAACCCAAAAGCCACTTCCCCAAATAATGTATGGCCAAGCTATTCTGGAAATAGTACAACCTAAGACCGAAAGTACTACCAACAATAGATGCACAAACTGAAAACAGAGATGTTTACCACCGATTTCAGCACCCTAAACCATATTAATCCATCTACAATTAACTTATAGCACTTCAACAACTATTGTACAGCCTGCTGGAGAGGCACGGTCAAGATTAAGTCTTCCCTTTCATTCATTCAGCAAAGCAAATTAGTGGTACAGCCTACATAAATATAATAATCCTTTGCACAATTTTCAATGCAAGCAAACCAAAATGATTTCACTTTCAATAACAAAATTCTGGAAACGAAACTGAATTAGAGCAACACAATAAACTGTCTCTGAAACTATAAGCATTCAACACTTTGATGATCTGTAGCTGAAATCACTCATATGGCTAGGAGAGTTTTCATCCTTGAAACCATCTTGCTAAAGGGTTTTTGTCCTTATGCAATAGGAGAACTCACTTATTATATTCTTTTATTTCATTTATCCCTCAAAGTTATAAAATATTAAAAAAGCCCTCTTGAGCACTCACTTTTAGGACGTTGGGCCCAACAACATTTTTGAAACTCACTTATAACAACCTTTTTAAATAATTAAATATAAATCACATTTTTAGAACATAACATAAAATTACTTTTCAACTACTCATTTAATTATTTAATTATTTCCCTCTTTACCACCCTAATTGCCTATAGGAAAAAAATGAGGAAATAGGATAAGGGTCTTCAATAATTTTATGCTAAAGAAGGGGACGTGACAACCCCCACCCCTAGGATTGAGGAACCATGCAAATTGTAAGCATTGGGAAGGCGAATCCTACTCATTTTCATCAAAACTGCAACCTTGCAAGGTTTCAAGGGTAATTGTTGCACAACTGCACTGATAAAATCTACAAAACATAAAACAAGAAATTCCCCTCTAGAATGTCTTGTTTGTGCCTACACATATAGTGTACCAAATTATATTTGAAAGCAGATAATTATCATCAATCTCAAACACCTCAAGTGGCTTTCTTTTACATTCTCTATGCCATTACTAGGGTTTGCCACTCCTACTCACGAAAAAACAAAGTACCTCCCTCTTCAACACATTGCTCCTATACTTGCACTCCCCTTGTAGCATCATATATCCATGTTAGTTGGCATTGTTGATGTTGCTTCACAAGGAAAGGCCACCATCACTCTAATACCATATCAAATGTGCAAAACGCTATATAAGATTGTATATTTTTTAGGTTATTAATTAAAAAGTTCCAATGGCTTTTAAAGCCATGCATTTTCTCATGAACCAACTCTCCAACCACCTTAATCTATTCACTAGCTAAAAACAAACATTTATTTGCTAACCTTTATGTAACATGCTATGACTTTATTACTTACTATTGATGTAATATTGCAACAAACAAAAGAACCCATGTGTTTCATCACATTTGTTAAACCAATTAAGTTTTGTCTGCATCTGATTATGCTTTTAGTTTTGTTCCCTAAGTATCCTATACAAAACAATTAACCCACAATAATATAGTTATTTTACCTTTCATGTAAAAAAACTATAAGATGTGAGAGTAGGGCTTTATAGTTGATTAATCACAAAAAAAGCAAGAACACAACGCGAAGAAAGAAGAGCTTCCCTTAGAAAAGCCACTCAATGTAAAGCCCCCTAGAAAGACTGATTTTTGGCACTTTATTTTCATGGGATTAAAGAATGCCCTTGTAAGAACCCTATGTTCTCCCCAACTGAAACTCAGCACTTCCCGGTGATAGTTTCCTGCTTGCTTGTATTTTTGGTGTGTACTTGATGTTGTTATAGAGCATATGCATTCATAAAAACTTGAACTAAGAGATGCCAATGACTGATATAAGATGAATGTGCAATACAACTACAGATTTATACTTTACAATGCAACTAAAAGATTGAAATGATACTGAAAATGCACCTACAGCAAGAGAGACATTACTACAAACACTTGGCATGCACATTAAGGGTCGAAAACTTCCTCTACAGCATATGACAATTTGTCAAACAATTACCATGCGTCTTTATTCCTTCTTAATTGAATGCATAGACCAAGTATGAGATGCTCATGTGCTGATTACAATGAATGCATTGGCCAAGACTCTTGGCTTACATCTGATTATGAACAAATGCCTCTATCATGGTTTATACCAAATATGCAACTGTAGCTACAATATGGCAATAACTAATGCAATGCAATGGAGCCTATATTAATGATAGTAAAACCTGATTTGCAGCAAATGATTGACCTCCTTTACAAGACGTACTGCTGAAGTTGCTGGCAGCAACTGCTAAGACTGATAACGGTTCGAACTGCTGCAAACAAGAGTTTCTCCACCTCAAGAACTCCACAAAACCCCTTCATGGTCACAGCCGCTCATGATGGAAGTGAAATGACACCAAAAGGCAAGGCGTTTCAGCCTTGAGAAAACACACCTAGGGTTTGATGATAGTACGGCTGGAAGTCAACAGGCTGTACGGCCTAGAGAATGCCAAATAAATAATATAAAATGCAGCTCTCATGAAGTTCACCTCCCACAATGACAATCTGCCTGAAACCCTTGATAAATCTCCTCCAATCTGCACAAACTTGACCTCTGGATGAAGCCAACAGTTAAGCAATCTTCAGCTGATAGTTTCACAACCTCAGAATGCTGATACAATGAAGAAGCTATGCTCTTCAATGCCGAAAAGCTCTAGATATGCAGAAACCCTTGGGTTCCCCTCTCCAAACGCCAAAGAAAACACAGAAGACAAAATATCAAATGCTCAATGAATGACTCGCACTTCACTTTGCCTCCTTATATAATCTTCTCAAGGGGGTCAATCCCTAATTTGCCTTTTTGGATCATTTAAATGATATAACATTTGCACTTTGACAATATTAAAATAATACCTTGGAGTTGGCACCCAGCCATTAATTATAAAATGGCCCCCTTTTTAATGTCTCCATGTCTACATGACTACTTATTTCATCAAACCAACTAATCTTCAGGATCGACACTGCCAACCCATCACGTTCGGATGCTCTGCTATAAATAGAAACATTGGTTGAATGACTTACTATAAATAGTAAGTATGTACAACTGAGCCTTGAAGCACCAAACGAAGGCCAAACCTGAACCACCCACAACTCTAGAGAAGAAAACACGCTGATCACTGCCAAAAAGGGACCCTCTAACCATCTGTGTTAGCCTATGAGGGCCAGGAATAGGCTAAACCATCATAAAACAGGATCACGCTAAAAAGGGGACATTATAGCCCTAATCATGTGTTTAAAGCTCCACAATGATTTTACACAATTTTACAAAAATTTAACTTAAATATGATACAACATATACAATCTATGTGAAAAATTAGACATGTTCAAAAAAACAACACTAAATCCAACTTATAGGTCAAAAGTTATGCTTTGTTGATGCTTCCTCTCTCCTGGTAGGCAAAAATACAAGTCTAATGGCAATCTAATAGTGGTCCAACATGGATAGCACACACGTGGCAGATCCAAGGGACATTGATTAGGATCTACATGTTATGTGCAAATGTTGATCAAGCAAAGTGTAGATGTAGTTTGATGTAGGGGCATCACACAATTTTGGTTTTACATATTTTGGTTTTGGTTTAGTATTTGTTTTGCCTCCGACAAGTGGCATTCTGTTGTTGGCCATCAAGTTGCTTTGTTGCTCAACCGATTGTTGCAACAGTTCTTGGCAGAGAAAAGGGAGATTGATTTTTAGTTTTTGTTTTGTGCAAAAAAGAGGCATCAAATTATTGGCAAGGCAACAATCTCATGTTGGTTTGGAAGGTTATGCCTGTGAGCAAAGATCACCGACTTGGAAAAAGAAACGCTTTGAGGAATTTTGTCAGACACAAGGAAAAGATCGATTGATTGATTTTGTGAAAGGAGGAATCGATTCAGTTTGGGGGTTGTTGGTTATACCTGTGCAAAGGGGGATCGCCACAGTTGGTGAAGGTTATCGGTTTGAAGGAAGAAAGGGAGTCGATATATAGTTTTGGTGCTGATCGATTCTACCTGTGAAAAAGGGTGAGCAATCAAATAATATGTGTTTGGGAGTTTCCACCTGTGTGAGGTGAAGGAACGAGTTTGTGAGAGGTCGAACCAATCTGACAATGAGAGTTAATGCTAGTTGAAGGACGGGTATTGAACAAAGTTGAGCCAAGTGTTTATTGAGGAAACCCAAGCCTAGTTTTGCTGAGAGGAAAAACAATTCTTGGATGAGGGTGTTCTGGTTGGAAAGAAACTAGAGAAAAGAAAATAGAAAAAGGGTAAGGTTGAAGTTGGTGCAAAAAAAGCAAGAAACAATTTAGAAAAAGGGAGGGCAACGTTTCAGTTCAGAGGTTTTTGGGTTTGGGTATGGCAGTGGACACCTAGAGGAAGAGGTACGATTCCTGGAAACACTAAAAGTGGCATCGATTCATTGTGCATGGGTGCAGCCTGTGCAAGAAGCAACAACAAGTGTTTCGAAGAGAGGTGACAATTGGCAATGAGGGAAAAAAATGAAAGCACTTTGAAATGAAGCTAGAGAATGCGATGGTAATGAATATGTGTGTGGACAAATTGTCAACCGTCCTTTAATCTTGATGTAACTAGTTTTGGCATATGTGCAAGGCGCCTTAGTCTCTGTTTTATCTGCCTTGAACCGTGTCCATTGGTTTCTATTTCATTGAGTGCAAATTGGATTGTGCGAGTCACTGTTTTGCTTTAGTTGATATTGGCTACGTTGATAAAAGAGACGAGTTTGCCTGTAGCATTTCTTTAAATGAAACATGAGTTTGTAGTTGGTTCCATCATCCATGATTATGTCTACAACTTCTTGAGGTGTATCGACTAGTGTTACTTAATTTGCTTGTTTCTTGTTGACCTCTGAGAAGTAGAGTGACACCGTTAGTTGCTATCAAGTTTGCATTACTTTCAGTTGCCATCATAGTTGCTAACAAGGCCACTATATGCACAAGAAATAAAATGTGGCCAATGTGTTGGGTGCATTGGCAAAATGTTCCAATTTGACAATGACTTTGAAAAGGTGACTGCAAAAAATGTAGGTATCCATGATGATGTGATAGGGGCGCACATCCCTAAGCACACATTACATCCATGCAACATAATGCGAGAATATTTTTTTAGAAATTTGTCTTGCTTCACATGTTGCACAACCTAAATTAGCAAATAAATGGAGCTTCCAAGAAAATGTTCAATTTGGACAAGTTGATGGGCCATTTTAGGGTTTTTGGCCACAAGGGTAAGCTCATATTTGTACTAGCATGCTCTGAAAGGAAATTACCTACAAAAAAATCACATATAAAATGCAACCTAAAACCTTTGTTAGCTTCACCTTCAAATGTCCATTTTGAACAAAACAAAAGGTAAAACCAACTTTCTCAAACCCTTTGGACACAAAGTTGAGCTTAGATTTGCTCTAACAATCACTTAAGAGGAAAAAATTACAAAAGGTCACTCAAAACTCCCAAAATAACTTCTAAAAAATGGAAAGAAATTAATCTAAGTGCAAACTTGCTTTAAATACCAAGTAAGATTTCAAATTATAGCATAAAATCTCTACCTAAGAATAAATGCATTAAAGCTATTCACAACAACCAGTTTGCTCAAACAAATAAAATAGATTCAACATTCAAAGGAAATGACTACAATGAATAATGAACAAATCCAATTATTCCATTCACAAAAGTGTAAACAATAAATGCAACAAAGGAAAACAATGGCTCATTCTCTCCAAGCCTAGCTAAAAACCTCCCTCATTTAACTTTGGAAATGGCTTAGAGCCCAATCCCCATTTCCAATAAAAAAGATAGCTTTTGATCAATCCAAGGACTAATGGGCCCCTTTCCTTCTCAACTCCCAAAATGGCAAATGATCCTCAACCTTCTATTCTTGTTTGCAACCCTATGTGAGATAGTTTGATCAATATTTTGAATGATTCAATTGATATCGAAGGTGGGACAACTAATCAGAATAGAGACATGAGCAAACTAGTTTCCGTAGAGGTCTGCTCTATTTTTCAACTTGAAACAGATAAGGCCAAACACAATTGTGGCCCTTTACAAGGAATGGAAGGAAAAAAGCAAATAGTTAACCATGGAAGAGATTAAGGCAAGATCAAGCAACCTTAAACTTTGATAAACAAAAAGAAACGTGAGGGGGGAAGGGCCCCTCGCTAGCCCAATGAAGATCCTTTCATGAAATGTCAAAGGTTTAAACATCCCTAACGAAAGATGCTTCATTAAGCATCAACTAAATGTGTAAAAGCTAGATATTATCTTTATGCAAGAAACTAGTTTAAGCATTGAAGAAGCTGCCAAACTAACCCAAAAATCGCCTAAATGGAAGGATATATTTACCTCAACAAATGGAGCTCAAAGAGGCCTAGTTATCCTTTGGTTTGACAAAACTATTAATGTATCTCCTCTAAATCAAGGCTCTAATTGGCAGCTATGTCAAGTAACCTCCTTTTCTTCTAGCCTCTCTATTTATCTATGTAACATTTATGGCTCAAGCATCCCTCCTCAAAAGAAGATTTTATGGTAATCTTTAATAGAGCTCATGTCTCCCATCAAAAAATACTTGATAGTTTTGAAGGGAGATTTCAATGTTGTGTTGAATCTAAATGACAAGCACAGAGGTATAAGTAGTATTTCTCAATCTCAATCCAATTTTACCAACTTTGTTCAATAAAACTTCCTTGTTGACAAGCAACCAAAAAATGGGACCTTCACATGGACCAATAAGAGAGAAGGCTCCCTGAACACCTCAAAAAGACTAGACAATTTTTTGCTTGCAGCCAAATGGCTGAGTCCAAATGTTATCATTGAAGGTTTCATTATTCCAAGGTCTAGTTCAAATCAATTTCCTAATTCCTTTGCATGGCATGTAGACTAAACACATCCCAAATACCCTTTCCAATTTGAAAATATGTGGTTCAAAGATGAATCGTTCCTAGACCAAGCTAAGAAATGGTGGGATATTGTACCCAACTTCAAAGGAACAAAAATGTTCACTCTAGTTCAAAAGCTTACCACTCTCAAACTAAGAATCAAGGAAAGGAACAAGAAATTTAAAAACATTTTCTCAAAAAAAAGAAAGGATGGAAAGAGAACTCTTCAAACTCAATAAGATAGTCATTAAGGGTGGCATGTCTAAGGCTATTTCATGAAGAAGATGGCACTCCTAGCTGAATTAACAAACCTACAAGCCAAAGAAAAAATATTTAGAGGCAAAAACCAAGGGAGATCTAGTTGTTTTTTCACAAATTCACCCATACCAAGCAAAGTGAAGCCAAAATCCTCAATATCACTTCATCCAAGGTTGGGAAACTAAGAAAACAAGAAGAAATTAATAAGGCAATCTCCTTTTTTCTACGCTCCTTGGCCATGAAGACCCATCCAAGCTTAAAGAGGAGCAAGACTTTATGGGATTAATCCTCAAGGTCGTCACAAACACAAACAATAAATGTTGACTGTCCCTTCTCAAAAATGAGATTAAATCAGCCTTAAACCAAATGCATCCAAACAAAGCTCCGGGCCTAGATGGCTACCCGAAATTTTTTTCAAGAGTGTTGGCACATTTTGAGCAAGGAAATTGTAGAGGCATTTAATGAGTCACAAAAGTAAAGAAAGATTCTAAAAGCACCCAACTACACTTCATCACCCTCATTCCTAAAAAGACATCCCCAAATTCTTTATTTGACTTTGAGCCAATCTCTCCATGCAATACCCTCTACAAGATTTTGGTGAAAACAATGAAAAATAGATTGAAAACTATTTTGCCAACCCTAATCTCAGATCCTTGAAGTGGTTTTGTACCAAGAAGAATCATTTTTTAAGGCATAATCACCACCCCTAAGCTCATCCATTCTACCTCCAACTCCAATAACAAGAATATGATCATCAAAATGGATATAAGTAAAGCTTATGACAAACTGAATTGGAGATTTTTGATGAAGATATTGGAAAGTTTTGGATTCTCCCTACCCTAGACGGAGTTAATTTATGAATGCTTTGCTTTATCCAAATTACTTTATTCTAATTAACAGTGGACCAATTGGTTTCTTTGCTCCCGCACAAGGTATCCGTCAAGGAGCCCCATTGTCTCCTTACCTTTTCATCTTAATGGTGAGGGCATTGAGAAGATGCATCTCCCAAGCTAAAACAGACCATAGATGGTCAATTATAAAATCCATCAAAGATTTTGAGGCATTCACTTATTTCCAATTTGCAAATGATACTATTTTTTTCGAGGATGCAAGTATGAGGGAAGCTCATACAATCAAAAGTATATTGGACTCCTACTCGACAACTTCAGGTCAACAAATAAAGAATCTCAAATATGAGGTTTTCTTCTTCAATGTACCCCCAAGATCTCAACAAAGGATTACTAGAGTCCTAGGCTTCAAACATGGTACTCTCCCTTCCCACTACCTTATTGTTCCAATGTTTCGAAAAAATTCAAGATGGGGCTGCAGGACATGGTAGACAAAGCAAATCAAATCAATCTTATCCTTGCTCCCATGCACGAGATACAAATTTTGCAAGCTAGCCTCTATCCAAATGGTAAGGAGTCAGGACAATTGAGTCCCCAATGGAGAGTATGATGAAGGAACTTGCATCATTTCAACACTTCCTGATGGATGACTATTGGCTGAAAGGTTACCACCCTATTATGGAATGGAGGAGCTCACCCAACCTATGAAATCTACACCTATGCAAAAGAGGTTCAATGCCAAGACCAAAAAGGCTATCAAATTCGTTTCTAGGCAAGCTACATTGGTCAAGCGAGAGGATGGTTCCTTTGGTCCAAAGCCAAGATGCTAAGAAATCTATGGTCTAGCTTGTGCGAGGGTATTTCGAAGTTAGTTTATTTTCTGCTATTTCTCTAAACTATGTGTTGATAATAGTCTTAGTCCTTCGGGTCACTCATAAGATAATCAATCAACAAGATTATGTCAAGTTATGGTTTGTTCATTTTTGATATAAAATGAAAATATTGCAGCTGCTATGTAACAAGTTATTTTCTATGATGTTGTCTGTTATGGGTCTTTCGTGTTTGTAAGTTCTGGTTTAGTCTTGTTTTGGTGTTAGCTTTCTTGTTATCATCAAACGATATATGTAAAATTTCTTTGTTAATTAATATAAAGAGAGAGGGACCTAACCCTCACTTCACTTATCAAAAAAAAAATTAATTAAATAAAAGAAAGTAAAGCAATAAGTAGCTGGAGTTTGCTTTAGAGGCATAAAGCATTGCTTCTTTTCCCTTAAGGATGGTCGTGAGCTAAGTTGCAAAATAAAAGTTTGACATCTAGTGAGCATCAAAAAAACCTTAAAATTCATTCTAAAACACCATTCAATTCATACATATGTGACCATACAATTTTTTAAAGGAAAAAACAATAAAGTTCGTTGAAATGTATGCTTTTTTAATTAGAGTTTGTTTTTTCCATTAAATATTCCCATTCTTTGCAAAAAAACATCCCACTTTCAAAAGCCATTGTTCATGTTTGACGACTATTAGTGTCTCGATGTAATCTCTATTTGAAGAGCATATTTTGGAAAGGATTACTCTTCCCCAGCTTTTGTTAAAGATATTATTAATGTGGATAGGTTCGGCAACACAAACATCAAGCATACAAAGGTGTCAATTACACAGGACTTCGCTTCTAAACTTGAGGAGCGAGTTGCGAACCCAATGGTGCATGAATGGATACTTCACACTTTTACCTATTACAAAGGCATTGTATGTGGCGGCAAGTTTTGACAAGGTGGAATGGTGGCTCGATGAAGGAGGTGTCAACACTGGGCTCACTAATGGAACTGCAACTTATACTCAAGCCTCTTCGTTCATTAATTGCGACGATGATTTCTTCCAAGATATGAATCTATTTATTTTGCAAGTCTTCACCTTCAACTAATAATATAATGTGTCAGTTTCCAACAGGTAACGTAGATTTAGGCAGCAAACTGCTCTGGCTTCTTGTGACATAAACTCAACATATGCATCTTAACAGGAAATCCCTGGGGCCAATTAAATCCTAAGGCATGTGTTCCAAAAGTTACAATCTGATCAGTTTTATTCTTGGAGCGTGAGGCCAAGTTAGTTCCCTTTATAACCATCTCTATGCTTTAAGCGGAGGGCCAACTGGTTGGGGCAAAACTTCTGCCGATCCCACAGAGAAATTACTATTGGGTGTTTGGCATTGGCACGACTAGGTGGCACGATCTAGGGCTTGATAACCTCAGTCTCTTCAACTCGAAGTAAAAAATAGTTCAAAACAATTCATAACACAGGAGAAATGCGAGAAAACATACCTTCAAGGTGGCACATAAAGCCGATTGATCTTCAACCGGACACTCTGCGGAGCTCCGTTGCGCATCAAAAACCGCTGCGATTCTCCCATCATTTCCACCATTTAAAGCACGGGCGGAGCCCTCATCTCTCGAATTAAGCTGTTGCAAACCCTCGTCTTGTTGCTGTTTAGCCTCGAGCCCTGGTTCTCCGTCGGCTAGAGTCTCCGGAAAACTATTTGCCGTAGAATTGTCGTCCCTAATCTGCAGGCAAGTCCGCTTTCTTTTCGACGTACCCTTCCCTGAAACCGAACTCCAGCATTTCGCCCTAACAGCAGTTGCATTCTCTTTGTCATCTGTATTTCGTCTTCTTTTAGATGAGGTCCGCGAATTTACATGGCAGGAAGGGGTGATTTCTACTGTAGAGGTGTGCCTCCTTCTTGGATATCCCATGCTTCGAAATCATTACCCAGATTCAGACGTCACAAAACATAAACTCCGCTACTCTCGTTGCGGATCTGTAAATTCTCCTCTGCGTATATCCGAACACTTTTGACCTTATGATTGCTATTAGAAAGATATTTAAGGAAATTATAATTGACGCTATACCGAATTAGGTAGTTAAAATGGGCGGCAAAGCCGTTGCAATTTAAACTTGTATGGCATTTTTCTTTTTATTTATTTTCTTTCCTCTTTTGAAATTGGGGGAGTCCCTCTATGCTTTAGCACTCTTAAATTCTTCTTAAATTTTTTAACATATTAACTTCTTAAATTTGAGATTAAAGTGGTGTATGAATGTTTTACAATTTCTTTAGTATTGGTTAATTTTTTTCTTTATTTTGTACTTGTGATTTGCTTTATATTTTTCATATTATGCTTAGTTAACTTTCATAATATCTTATAATCTTTAAGAATATTTTATATTGTCTTACTTTTTAGGACAAGTGGTTAATATCATCGTCCATAGAAAAAGTTCAATTTTATTATTTATTATATGAGGCATAACTAACTTCACCATTCAATAATGATGATATCAACTTTATTTAGAATTGTTACTTTGATTACAAACCCTTATATGAACTTGTCCTTAGTCATTTCCAAAAAACATATATTTGTAAATTAGCAAACTTGCCTACACAACTTCAAATGTTATAGGGTAAGCCAACTTCACTAAAGCAAAATAAGTTGCAAAAGAAAGGTTGTAGAGATTGAAAATTAGAAAATCCACCAACAAAGTATAGTAAGTATTAGGAGTCTCCTATCATAGTTCTATCCTTCTTAACTCCATCTAAAACATCTCTCCACAAGTGCTCAATCCAAGGGGGAGATTAATGTGCTAACAAGTGACCACGTTAAGTATCACTCTACCCTATTTGTTTTATTTTGTTGATTGACTATTCATGGGTTAATTATAATTGCATGCTTATTACACATTTATTTCAATAGTTTCCTTATATATTAGATTATTTTTCCTTGCATATTATCATACTTTATTGTCTTGTCTCATTGTTTGGTGCACTATCTTATCTATAGCCCTTGGCTTATGTTCATATTTACTTAAATCCCCTTTCATGGTTTCCTTTGAATGCACGTTGAGAGAGACATTCTACCACTTTTTATTCAAAGTTTGAATTAGCAAAGTTGGTATCTTAGTGCACACATTATGGTGAACCCAACATGAAACTTATCCCTCCCTTTGGTGGGATCTTCTTTATGTTTCCCATTATTCCCTAATTCTTACTACTATTTATGTCTTAATTTCTAGAAGAAAAAACTCCTCTTAAATCCATTAGAAATGAAGGTGAACAACTATAAATTGGAAGTTTGAATTAAGCTAAAAAGGTATGTGCAGGGGAAATAGGGAACCAAATAAGGATCTTAAGGAGTGTTTTTTTTTTTAAATCAGAAAAAGCTAATCTTAGATGAGAAATTGAAGATACTTACGCTCAAAATTTGAAGATGCAATAAGAATAAGAGTTGTAGTGCTTTGAATCTACTTTTAAAACTACTAAATTTATTCAAAAATGATGGAGATTATAGGTTTCAAATAGGGGGACCACACAAAGTGCTCCCTTTTTATCAAAAAAACATGCATAACATTGGTGTGGTCCCCCTAAAATGTTTTTTTTAGTATTAAAAAAATCACTTCAATGAAAATATAGCTCACCATGTAGTTTATGCTCCTTTTTTTACTAATTTTTTAATGAATATATGATTTTTAACTAATTTTCAAAGTAGACACATCCTCCCCTCTTCGTGGGATCAAACAGGTTAATCCATTTTTGAAAAGAAGAGGAAACCAAATCTGGATTCCTCCTAATGAAGGATGGTGGAAAGTAAATTTTGACAAGGTGGCAAGAGGGAACCTAGGTGTCTTCGGGGTGAGATGTGTAGTGAGAGATAAGGAAGGTAAACTCATAGTAGTGGAAATGAAGAAATTGGAGGAAATGAATAATGAGGTTGAGTTCCAAGTAATCTGGTAGGCATTGAAAACATGTCCATCTATGCAACTGAGGAAGATCAACTTAGAAGGGGATTCACTCCTAATGGTCAATGCCATACAGAGGGAAAATACTCCAAATTAGAAGCTTAATAAATTTATTAAGCTGATTTGGAGTTTGCTAGAGGAATTTGATGACTTCAAATTTTCGCACATTTACAGGGAGGGGGATAAGATAATGGATCACCTAGCTAACTAGGTGATAGAAAGGAACAAGGAAGGTGGTGAATTAAGTGAGGAAGACATTTGGAACTAGTTGACAAGTGTGAAGAAGGATGATTATGGAAGGCCTTAAATGAAGAGAGATTTTGTAGGCTAAAAGCATACAATTAAGGTGAAATCCATTTTAACATTGGCAGTGAAGGTAGCTTGCACGAGTGGGAATTAATGTGAATCCTATATCAATCAAATGGGAGGGTGAGAGGGGCATTCATAAAAATGGAGGCCGCTTTTAGCCTAAATTTATCCCAAGGGCGACAAGTGGCTTTCATGGGGAGAATTGCAAATAAGTGGTTGAGAACAATTTTTAGATGTCACTCGCCAATGGCTATGCAAGCGGTGAAGATTGTGTTGGGGGACAAATATATTTAGTTTATGCAAAAATATTAAATGAGTATGGATGTGGCTTCAATTTTCATGGCATGGATGTTGGAATTAGAAGATAAGGATATAGTGTGAAGCATAATGGACTGCTTCATAAGGAAAAAGTGGAGAGTAGGAATGACCCAGGTATTGAATTTGGCGATGGTAGGGGGGAGGGGGGGCTTAAGACCAAAAAGAGGTTGTTGGTCACACTTGTATTATAATTACAACTCATTGTTGGTGTCATTCCTCGTATGGGGTCCAACATGAGCACGAATTTAAGGTGGGGACAAGCGATGGCAGGCATAAACTTCATGTTGGATTCGATGAGAGAACCCAAGAACAAAGATCATTATAGGAATGGTGGCAGATGGTGCTTTGGAAAATGGTGATGATGAGGATACGTGTGAAGCAGTGATGGTCATAATTCAATTTTTGAAATTTTGCATATGTATTTTAAAAGAAAGAAATATGTACCCTGTTAGGGGTAATTTTGTAGAGGATGGGATAGGATAGGAATGTTGTAGACTCATTGCAACATAATATAAAATGGGAATCTCCCTAGTTTGTACTACGAGTTTGTACATATACATTAACAAAATATGCATAAATAACTAAAATATATATACATACATAAATAAAATATAATACATATACATAAACAAAATATATATACATACATAAATAAAATGTATACATATATAAATAAAATATATATACATAAATAATATATACATATATATATATATAAATAGAATATATATACATACATAAAAAATATCTATAAATACATAATATATATACATAAATAAATAAAATATATATACATAAATAAAATATATATGCAGACATAAATAATATATATATAGACATAAATAATATATGTACAAACATAGGCCGGCACGAGTAGCGCAGATGGCTCCTCACGGTCTCAAGTTTGACTCCTCTCGGGTTTAAACGGTGGTAGCGATTGTTGACTCCATATGCCCCCCAAGGGACTAGTCTCGCCTTCCTGCTCGCCTCTAAGTGTCGATGGATGGGAGGTCGCAAGGATACCCTGAGTAACAAAATATATATATATATAGACATAAATAAAATATGTATACATAAATAAATTATATATACATAAATAAATAAAATATATATACATAAATAAAAATATATAAATAAATGTTACTGGTTCAACTTTTTAGTGACAATGGCAGAGCAGAGCGAGAAGCGCAAAGGTGTGCAGAATGGTGAGGCTCAGGCACAAAAGACTTCAACGAAGCAGGACAACATAGCTCTTCTTGATAGGAATGTGTCGGTTGATAAGTTCAAAGGCAAAGAAGTTTCTTGGGGTGCTGAGGCGATGCAGGAATTTTCAGAAAGGGATGTATAGGAGCACGCCCGATCGAAGACCTAGTGTGAGTGTTCTAGGGATTTCAACTCGCACTTGCGCTCGAGTAAGGGTTGGTCAAGGCGACAGCGATTGGTTATAACTGCAATCACCACAGGAATTTATAGCGAGATCCTCCCAAAGGTCAGTGGTAGGAAAATAATTCAAAATTTGGCGCCCAAAGGAGCAACGATCGTGGTAGGAAGTCTAGCCCTAAGTTCACTCCTGGTGTTTTCGATGTGTTTGGGCGTGTGGATTAGCGAACTTTGGTACTGGGATCCAAGTTTTTGGCCCCTTTAATCAAAAGGTTGAAGAGTCTAAGACTTATCATAAAATGGTTTGGGTCAAATTTGAATTGGGATGGCCTGATACGCTAGTGGCATGGGCGTTGGGGTATGGAAATGAGTTTTAAATATTTGGCAAATAGATTCTTCTTGGTTATGTGTCCTTCCTCCTCTGTTCGCACAGAAATCTTGGAAGGAATTTGGTTAATGGATGGTTATGGCTTTTACATGAGAAAATGGGAAGTAGGTTTTGATTTGAATCAGCATCAAATATCTTATATCCAAGATTGGTATAAACTCCTGAACCTTCCTTTTGAGTTTTGGCAAGCTAATATTTTGGAGGAGATAGGCAACTATCTTGGCAAATACATTTGCATGGATGAATGGACAGAAGAGGATGGAATTAGTACATATGTGCACATTTGCGTAGAAAATTCTCCCAATAGCCCTAGATGGAAGGAAGTGGTGATTCACAAGGATTGGGGTGTCTTGTCGCAACCTCTTTCCTTTGAACCTAGACTAAGGGGAAGTTGGATTGGCACTTTAGGTTGGCGATCCTAGGGAGTTCCATCTGATCGTGACAATGAGTCAACTTGGGATACAATGCCTGAAGACCTTGCTCCTAGTGGTTTTGGGGACATGGTTGGCTCTTGGTGGTTTTGGAACTATTGAGAATGTGTTGCCTGAGGTGCCATGGGAGCTAATCATGGACATTAACCATGCTCTCAACAACAAAGTGTGTGATGTGTTGGACATCATAGACAATAACTTTAGGAAGGAGAACCTTAACTCCTTGACTGAGATCAACAAAGAGTTGGTGGAACTAGCCCAAGAAGCCAAGGATGCTTTGAACTATCCTTTCAAAGCTATCCCAGATCTGGAGGATGAATGGTTAGGCACGGTCGTTGAGGGTGATGTTGTCTTCGCCCCAGAGGTGGCAAAAGGTGATGTTTCTTTGCCAAGTCAAGATGGTTTGGGGATTCTTCAAAAAGAGGTGGAAAAGACTTCTCCTGAATGTGGAGAGCATAAAAAGAGGGGGAGAACAGCCAATGTGGAAAATTTGAAGATTGATGGAGAGGCTATTGGACAAAAGAAGATCATGGAGATCATAAAAGTAGGGAAGGGAGAAACCCTTTCTGAAGAAAAATGAAAATCTTTACCTAGAAACGACACCTGGTGAAACAACAAATTATTGCTTCACAAGCAGAGATTTGTATGCTTCAGGAAACAAAGCTTGATTATGAGGGGGTGGATGCTTTTGGTAAGAAAATGGGTTCTTTGAAGTTCCAGGTGGTGGAGGCAGTGGGTGCGGCAGGTGGTCTACTTACTCTTTGGTGTCCTAATATGGTTTCCTTGGATAGGGTGGTGGCGGGGAATAGATGGTTGGGATGCTTTGTCAGATGCTTTTCTTCAAATCTGCACTTTATTTTGGTAAATGTGTATGGCCCCACATCATGTGTGGAGAAGCATCAAGTTTGGGCTGAAATTGAGAACCTATGCTTAGAAGTGAGTGTTGTTTCATGTATAATTGGGGGAGATTTTAATGCCATTCTACACTTGGAGGACAAGCGGGGTGGTGTGGTCCAAATACTCCAATCCTAGATTGACTTCAAAGCTTTTGTGGGACAAAATTAGCTAGTTGAGATCCCAATGGCTAATGGTAGGTACACTTGGAATAACAAACGACTCAGTTTTTGTTCACTTGTCGAGAAATTGGATAGATTTCTCTTCAAGGGCAACTTGGATGCCTTCCCCTTCACATTGGAGTGCAACATTCTACCATGTTCCAGGTTGAACCATTTTCCTGTGCTTCTGGATGTCATGGGTGAGTTTCGTCCAATCATATGTCCCTTTAAATTTGAGTGCATGTGGCTGAAAGACCCAAACTTCCTGTCCCTTATTACTCACTGGTGGGGGGAGGTTGAGGCAGTGGGGTCAAAAATGTTTGTCCTGGCAACAAAGCTAAAACATGTGAGGATGAGACTAAAGGAGTGGAATAAGTTAAGTTTCAAGAACATCTTCGAGGAGAAGAAGCGCATTGAAGGTGAACTTGAAGTCTCGAATAAAGAGGTGATTCGATGGGGCATGGATAACTCAAGGTATCTTCAAGAGAAGGATCTCCTGAAAAGTTGGAATGATATCCTAGCAAAAAAAGAAGTTTTCTGGTGTCAAATGTCACAAGAGCTCTGGCTTGGTGAAGGGGATAAGAACACAAAGTTTTTTCATAACTCCACTAAAATAAGGCATGAAGTCAATAGAATTTCCAAAATAAAATTGTCTGATGGAAGGTCTTTGGATCAACCAGAGGAAATTGCAGAGGTTGTTGTTGCCTTTTTCCAAAATCTCTTGAATGATTGGGATGGTTCAAGTTATTTAGCTCAGCAAGGTCTTTTGAGAAGCATTCCAAAATTGGTCATGGCAGAGTAGAATAGGCTTCTGAACAAGAGCTTTTCAAAGGATGAGATTAAATTTTCTCTCTTTCAGCTACATCTGGATAAGTCTCCTGGTCCTGACGGATTTCCTTCCCCCTTCTTTTAGCATTGTTGGGAGATTGTTGGCCTAGATGTTGTGGCATCCATTGAAGACTCTAGGGCATCTGATCGGGTTCTCAAAGATTTCAATAATACATTCATCGCTCTCATCCCAAATAAGGAGAAGTCGGATAGATTGGAAGACTTTCGCCCCATTTCTCTGTGTAACACAATCTATAAAATTCTTACTAAATCGATAGCCAACCAACTTAAATCGATCCTCCCTGGTTTGATTTCAGAGGAACAAATTGGTTTTGTTCTTGGGCGCTCAATTTTTGATGGAGTAATTATTGCACAAGAAGCCATTCACTCGATTCTCAATACTTGTCACCCTTCTATGTTGCTGAAGTTGGATATAAAGAAAGCCTACGACAAAGTAAATTGATGTTTCTTATTCAAAATTATGGAAGCTTTTGGTTTCTCCTCCTCCTGGGTGGACTAGATTTTTAGCTGGATTGCTTGCCCAAGGTTTCTAGTCCTAGTGAATGGCACACCTAATGGTTTCTTTGGTGCTTCTCAAAGACTCGGGCAAGGTGATCCTTTGTCACCCTTCTTATTCACCCTCATTACTAAGGCATTGGGTCAGGCTCTCTCTTGGGTGGCGAATGTAGGGGAGCTGAGAGGGGTGCAAATTGCAAGCGGTATATCAATAGTGACTCATCAACAATTTGTGGATGATAACTTGCTCCTTGGACATGTTGGGGCGGCAGAAGTGAGGAATTTTAAGAGGATTCTATCAGGGTACTCTCTAGCATCTGGTTGGGAGGTAAGCCTAAAAAAATCCGAAGTTTTTTTCTTCTTTACTAATCCATCTTTAGAAAAACAAATCTTGCAAGCCCTTTAGTTCAAAAAAGGGAAGCTGCCCTATAAGTATCTTGGTTTGCCACTTGCATCAGGATTACAGTCTGGAAAATTGTGGGATCTTTTGGTGTCAAAGTTAGAGCACAGGTTGTCTTCTTGGAAAGGGCGGTGGCTTTCTTGGGCTGGAAGGCTCACTCTCATTAATTCAATTGTGGCGACTCTTCCAATCTATATGCTTTCTTGACTTCCTCTCCTTGGGGGAACTTGTGAAAGCATCTACCAAAAGATGAGGCAGTTTTTCTAGTAGGGCAGTTCAAACCAGAAGTTATCTTTAATCAAGTGGGAAAGGATTTGTAGGTCGCACGAAGATGCTGGGGCTAAGGTAAAAAACTTGGCTCTTCAGAATAAAGCTTTGGGGGCAAAATTGGTCTAGTTAATGTATGTGTGGCAAGGCTTGAAGTGGGTAAAAATTCTAAAAGCAAAGTATTTGGAAGATGGATCGACGAGTTTTTTCATGACCCACTCTTTGCCCAAAGGTTCACGCGTTTGGAACTTTATTTGTAGTTGTCGGGAGTTGATCACAAACTTCCTTTCTTGGGATATTAGAGATGGTAGCCAAGCGTTGTTCTAGGAAGACTTCCGGGGTGGCTCAACAAGTTGATGGACATTGAAGCTTTGAGGAACGTCAAGGAAACTACAAAGTGAGCTTGGGGAAGCCAGGTTAAAGATTACTTGATCATTGATGAGTCAAATGGGTCATTGTCATGGCATTAGCAGTGCCCCAGCTAGTTGGGTTTATGCGACAACAAAGTCAAAACTTTTGAAGACATTCTTAAGCAGCGTTCTCTCTGCTTGATAGGTGGGCAGGCTGTTTTGCATTGGTGTGTTTTGCCTCGGGCTCTTATTATGCCAAGGATGGTTACAACATCCTATCTAATCAACAGGACCTGGTGACTACGATCCCTAGTGATATGTGTTGGAACAAATTTTTTCACCCCAAGGCTAGAATATTTGCTTGGGATGCAATATAGGGAAGAGTGTTGACTGCAAAGAAGCTGAAGAAGTTTGGCTTTTGCGGGCCTTCAATGTGCGTGTTTTGCAAATCGGCAAAAGAGACGAGTGATCACCTCTTCCTTAATTGCTCGTTCATGGCCAATTGCTAGAATTGGTTATGTGTGAAGCTAAGTCTTTCCATTGCTTCTCCTAGCAACTTGTTGAGTTGATTCAATGGATGGCCATGAAGCTGGGTAGCAACTTAGTTTTTGCAGGACTCTAGCAGTCATGCCCATCACTTCTTATTATGGGAAGTGTGAAAAGAAAGGAATCACAAAATCTTCAGGGACAACGCATTGTCTCTCCCATCCTTTTTGAAAAAAAATGAGGCTTGTGTGGTTGAGGTGATAAATTCAAGGGTTGAGCAAGCTTACAGGCCAAAAACTACATTCTCATGTTGGGATGCTAAGATAATGAAATTGTATGATGGTTTGAAAGTTTCTCACCAATTTGGATCGGGTGGCAACGTGGTCAAGGATGAGCGTAAGAATGTCAAATGCCATCCCCCGGATCGTGGTTGGTATAAATTAAATTTTGACGGGGTAGCGAGAGGCAATCCTGGGCAATCAGGGGTTGGGTGTATTATCAAATATTGGAATGGTGTTATAGTGGGTTTGTTGGCATTGCCTCTCATGCATGGCACAAATAATTGGGCAGAACTTCAAGCGGTCTTTCATGGGATTAAACTTTGCATGGAACTGAATTTGAGGAATGTCATCATCGAGGGAGACTCGTTACTGGTTATTAATGCCTTATATGCTCAGGTAGATTCCAAAACTTGAAACTTGGTGCCCTCCTCAAAGCTACATTAGCCTTGTTGAGAAATTTTGAAAACTATGAAATCACTCACGTTCTAAGGGAAGGAAATCAAGAAGTTGACATCCTTTCAAATCTTGGGGTGGATGGGATATCTTTAAAGGAAATCAACAGCGACACCGATTAGACTTGGCTATCCGATGTGGGAGGCTAGGCGGGTGCCACTCCACAAGTGAATTGTGGATGTGGCAGACACATTGGCGAGTGATCTGGAATGGGGCAGTGTTGGAATGTGATCTTCGTCGGCGTTTCTGGAGGTATCCTTGGGAGGTTGATGTCATCATTTTATTTATTCATGTGAGCAATCTTATCAAGTCTTGTCGTTGACTTCCTTTATTACTATAGCTCGCCACCTGGGTCATCATTTATGGTTACGAGATGGCTTTCCAAGGTCACTAAGCGTTGGTTTATTGTCGTCTCCTCTGGCTCTCGAGACAAGGTGTGGGTGTTATGGGACGCTTCATTCTCCTGGTCTCGGCATCAAAATTGGAGATGGGAGAAATGGTAACACCTATTCAGTTGAGGAGTTCAAAGTGGCACGCGGCCTTTCTTGGCCCAATTACCTCGCTTCATCTCAGTCGAGTAATTCGTCATCCAGATTATTTAACTTTTGTAGCAGTGAAATGTGTGGCTGGTAAGGGTTTCATGGCGGAGGAAAAAGGCTATCGGTTGAATTCTTACATTTCCTCTCATGTTTTGGGTGGTCTTCTAGATGTTGGGGTTTCGAAGGCGGATTCAAGGGTGATTATGAAGTATCTCTTTAGGTTGGATTTGTTGGTGGGCTTGGATAAAACTCTAGTAGTCACTTCTTTGGGGAAAGGTATCCCTTTGCCTCATGATCTCAGGTTGTTGGGGAACCCGGATGCTATGAGGAAATTCTACCCTTTCCTTTTGGATTTAAGCAGTATAGCTTTGGTGGAACATCGAAGGATGGCTAGTGCAGGCACAAAAATTTTGAAGAAAAATTACCATTTGGTTATTGTGTCGGGCTCAACATAGAAGCATGAATTTCGTGAATTCGCTGGTAGAAGAATGTCTAGTAATGGGGTAGTGGTTTTTGGTATATGTATGGTTGGGGCCTTTCTATGGCATAGTGTTTTAGTTTAGTTTAATGTCAATATATAGATGTTTGGGGGGTTGGTGATTTCGGCCAGTATGGTCTGTATGGCGGCTATTTTCGTAATTTGCAGGTCGCGGCTAGTGTTGTAGTGTAGGGACTTGTTCTATACTACCCACAATCAGGGGCTCGAATCTTGTAAACTCTTTTTTGAAAACTAATATAAATCGTATCTTACCCATCAAATATATATATATATATACATAAATAATATATATATATATATATATATACATAATATATATATATATGTGTGTGTGTGTGTGAGTAAATTAGTCACACATAACTTTAAGGTTTATACCATCCATTTCCTGGATTGCAATTATCTTCTCTAACATGGTAGCTTTTCTTGATCATTTTTCCTTTGTTTTCCTTTTTCTTATTGTTCACAGTTATGTTTGCACATCTTGAAGCATATAAGTTGCTCATGATCTTGGTAATTGAAATCTATTCATTTAACAAATTCTGAAAAAAATTGGCTTGATTTTTTTATTTAATGACACTTAAGGAAATAACATTAAATGTACATCAATTCACATATCAAATGCACCACTTCTAAAAGTTTAAAGTTTTTCTTATAATTCTGGAAGAAGTTTGCATTGTTGATTTGGTTCATGACATTGTAACTCATCACCTATACATTGACCTCATCATTAACATTCAAATTTGCATTAGTCCATAAACACTTAACAACCATTAAACCCTTATCATGCACTAGCAGAATGTAAACATGAGAAACAAAAACACAAACACATCTAAACACATGAGAACACCAAATTTACATAAAAAACCCAATAAGGGAAAAACCACGGTGAGGATTAGCTCACAATATAAAGCAATTGCAACATCGAATATAATAGGCTCACTGTCGGTGAGCTCACTGCCCAAAGAGAAAAGAAGGGCTCACTGTCAGATTAGAAAGAAAAAGAAGGAAGATTGTTACAATGAGAAATCCATCTTAGAGAAACAAAAAAGTTCCACCACTACTTCACTAGAACATTCGTACTCTCTTTTTATAACGTAGACACCTTTTGCTCACTACTTCTAGTAGCCTTGGGCATTAAAGCTCACATTGCATTTTTCATTTTCGCACTTCACATCTCAACACTTCGGATTACACACTTCTCTAATTTTTCCTCCATCAAGTCATCACACATACATATTGTCTTCAACCTTCAAATTTCTCTATTTTCCCATCCTTTTTCTTTTGATCCATAAAACGCAACCGAGGTTGCATATATTATATTGATAATTCAAAATTAGGACATGAAGATGGTTTCCCAAAATCTAGGAATGAATGGAGAGTAGTACAATTCATCCCACTTTACAAAAAATTATCACCAAAATACAATGACCACCCCAAAAAACTAAAATACCAACTGTTCCATAACCTAGCCAGGAACAGTCAATCCTCCTCTTCATAGAACCTGCCCTCCTCCAAAAGTGCAACAAAGTCTTTGCACAATTGGATTCCCTCCACCTCGTTTAGCCCCAATCTGTGACAAAAAAAATTATACCCGACCGTTGCCAACCTCCTATGTTGAGCTAAGCCACCACCCATGTTCAATAGGAAGGGTTGACGTTCCACAACAACACCGAGTCGAAACATCTTCTCTATATCATTAGCCCAATGGATTCTGACTCTCGACTCCGCCACAGTCACCACATCCAAGTCATCAACCAGGATAGCAGCCTTGAAGACAAGGCGTAGCAACAACAAACAATGAACCTTGGGGATATTCAAGTCCAAAAGTAATGCCAGAAAGTAGGAAGACATGTTTGCGTTTTCCCTGGTTCTATTGGCCAAGAAGCATATAAAATCATGCAATCTTTTCCAACATAAAATATATAAAGAATATAAACTAGTATGTTTGTAATAAGCAAGCTCCACTTGATAATCCTGGATTCCTAGCTCAACCTTCTCACAAACAGTTTGCAACTCCTTTAGTAAACAACATTCACTATCCTCTATCTTTTCTCTTAGCAATCTCTCACTATGTAGATATTTTAACTCACTAATTCTCTCTCAAATCCTCATAGCACTAAACTTAGAAATGTAGCAATATTACTCACAGAAAATTAGAAAATAAGAATGCTTTATGCGAGAATCATAAGTTGAAGAATGCTCTATTATTTATACATAAACTTGAGCACTCCATGGCTACAAATAAGCTCATGAGATTGCCACCTTCCTATCAACTCAGTCGAGCAAAAGAGTGGTGACAACTAAAATCATCAAGATTAGTAAACACGTCCACAACTAGCTTACACCTCAAGGAACGAGTCACTCTTCTTAATGGACAATAAGAATAATACTCAAAAATACAAGGTTAATGTTTCTACAGGTCAACTCTTTTTAGCTAGCTTCACTCTTAACTATATCTCTCTTTCTAATTTGCATTATACGTTGGAATATATCTTGCGGAATAGAATTCTAATAGGTTTGCACTATTCCTATATTGGTGCCACACAAAACATCACGAGCCCCTATTTATTTGGTTGTAGTTTAAAAGCCCAGATCAACATATGGTTTACACGTTTAATAATCTACTTAGCATTCTCATTTCCATGCATGGTTTATGCGTAACAATAAAGCTAGGTTACTATACTATACCTGACATTGCATCACCATGATCCATTCTTATTTGTATTTAAAGCCTACTATTTAGACTTATGTGTTTTGGTTGGTATATTCTATATATATATATATTCCACATATATATAGATAAAATACATGTACATAAATAAAATATGCATATATAAATAAAATATATACATAAATAAATAAAATATATATACATACATTAATAAAATATAATACATATACATAAACGAAATGTGCATCCATAAATAAAATATAATAAATATACATAAACAAAATATGCATACATAACTAAAATATATATATACATACGTAAATTAAATACATACATATATAACTAAAATATATATATATAAATTAAATATATACATATATAAAAATAGACTAGTATAGATATCTTAAATACATCTATCTAAAAGATGCCAATAGATATCGGGTGGAAGCACTATGCAATTTTATTATACACTAATTTTATTAAAAAAAATATATGACAAAATGAATAGAAATTAATTGATAAATCTGATTTGTTTATAATATATAATTTATAATTTAATCCTCTGAATTAAAAAATGTGTCTTTAAAAACCTATTCAAAAACAAAATATATGCAATCATTTTCTAACAAATAATATTTTCATAATAAAATAGAAGTAAAATTTTATTTATAAATTGCATATTAAAATTTACTTTTTTCCCATTAAAAATAATTTTTAAAAAATATTATTTTCAAAGTAAAATTTTATTTATTAATTACATTTTAGATTTATTTTTAATAATAAAAATATTGATAAGAATTATTTTAAAAGTATTAAAATATACAAACTTGTATTTTTTTGTCTCATTATCACTTAATTTCTTCCTAAAATTATTGTTGCACCTTCTTCTTAGATTTTTTCTCAATTTGAAATTATTCTTTTCTTTTTCTTTCGCTCTCCATGTGGTTGGCACCGATTCATGTGTTTTTTCATTATTAATTTAATATATGTCGACATCTTAATATATCTTAATTTTAATGTGTCGACAACTTACTCTATTTTAATTTATTTTTGTTAACGCACTCACATTCCGCTTCGTGCTGCCATTGTAGTTACGCCTCTCGACGTAAATATATATACATACATAAAAGATATCTATAAATACATAAATTATATATATATATATATACATACATACTTAAATAATATATATATATATACATAAATAAAAATATATAAATATATTATATATACATACATAAATAAAATATATATACATACATCACGAGGTCTAGTCTACCCCTGTCCCCTTGGTACTAGAGGGTGTCACGCCAACATCACCGGTCACGTGAAATTTTTTTACCAAGCGCACTACAATTTATAGGGGGTTGTCCAATTCCTGCAATCTAATATATATACATACATAATAAAATATATGTACATAAATAATATATATATATATATACACAAATAAAATATATATCATACATAAATAAAATATATGCATACATAAATAAAAAATATACATACATAAATAAAATTTAAAAGTTTAACAGACAAAGCAAAAAGAGACAAGGAGCTCAAAAATTCAAAATTCATATTTTCATGTATTGTGGTGAAATCATTATTTTCATAGAGGGGTTAATTTGAAACTATTGCAATAGGTTGGAAATCACCACGATGGTTATGTGATTCTCAAAAACACTTTTGAAATTTCCATTGCCCTTAAGTGACCACCATAATGACTACATGACCATTGTGATGATTTTGTAACCTGTAGTGCCCCTCCATTCTCACCGTGGATGTGCAGGTAGTTGACCTTGGAACTCGGAGGTGAAGGAAAAATAATAGGGATAATTAAAGGTATGTGCTAATGATGTTAAGCAAATGATCTGTTTTATGATACAATACATGATGTTAGATGCATTGTTATGATTAGTATGTGATTATTTTATCATGACCATTATGTGATCATCATTCTGATTGTTATGTAGCTGATGGTTTATGAGTTGATGTGGTTATTTGTTTGATGTGTGTGGGTGAAGGGGATAGTGTTGCATTACTCACTTGTGAGTACCCTGCTACACTGTGAATTCCTTTCACGATGTGCCTGATTGTATGATTACATATATGCTCGACCGTTTTGTGTGTTGTAGGTTGTAGGTACTAGGCATCGACTCCACCTAAAATGGCAGGTATGAGTGTTCCTTAAACCCAATGGAACAGTTTTTTGGAGATAACATATGGTCCCCCACCCTAACCATCATCCTCGAAGAGGATGAGTATCCAGTCTATTACCTCATCAATATTATCTGATGCTTGCGGTCAGTTGGTCTTATTTTTGACCCTGTTTATGTTTAGGTAATTGTTATTGATATTTGGTAGTTTAATTTAAATTTGTTTAATAAATGTTGTTTTGATTAATTAACGTATTAAATAAATTATTAAATTAAATAGGCACTTGGATAATTAAACATAAATATATTTATTAAAAATTAAAGTTTATAACAAATTTAAATGTGAAATGAAATGCTAAAATAAAATAAATATTAGAATGGAAGGTTGTTATTAACAAACAGTTAAAATATTGTGGAAGCAGTGGTAGCGGTTATGGGCCCTCACTTCATGGAAGCTTCGCATAGGGGGCGGTTAAACACTGATATTACTTCAATGATCTTTGCGTGGGCAATGGAATTAGGCGAAGACGGTAAAGAAACTAAGTGGGTGTTGCTTAAACTTTTCGATGGTGCTTTGCTTGGAAAACTGGAGTCTTTTTTGGAGTGGGCAGTCCCGGGGGTTGGCTTTGATGTCTCCGAAGGCATCAAAGACATGGACGAGGCGACAGATGAAGGCCTGATACCTTTTATCAGGTGGAGGCGGCGAACGAACAAAGAAATCTACAAGCATGCAGTGTCGGTGGCTTGGGAAAATTTAAAACTGGAACTTCACCGCCCGAGGGTGAATTTGCACCAGGTGAATGTCAGGGCGCCATGCCAGGTGAATATAAGGGTGCCAAGTCAATTTCCCCGTAAGAAGCGGGGTAAGCGTAGGAATAATCGGCGTGGAGGGGGTGCTCCTGGGAGCAGGGCTTAAGGTGGAAGCGGTGATGGTTTTTTGGGGCCGGGCTTCATCTGCGTTACAATCTCACGGTTTTTTGAAGGGTGTTTGGGTGCAGCTGGGTGCGAATGGAGGACGTCGAATTATGCACAGATAGCGTGCGGCGTGGGTGATGCGTTGTGAAGTTTTTTGGGGCAGTAGTGTGGCGGCGTTTGTCGGTGGCTTGGTGGCGGCGGGTTAGTGGACTTTTGTTTGATGGGTGATGCTTTGGCGTAAAGGTCATCCTGGCTCGAGGTTTTTTGTTGGCTGGGTGTTTTTTATTAATGCTTTCATTGTTGTATATGCACTGGGGTGCTTTTTGTAATATCTGACTGGATGTAAAGCCCATGGGGCATCGTCATTGTAATCTTGTAATTTTTGTTTATTTAATAAAATATAAACTTTTACCGATCAAAAAAAAAAAAACAAACAGTTAAAATAATTAAAAAGATAGAAAAAGATTTTGTGGAACACATGCACAATTTTTAACTGATTGTTGAAAAAGGAAAATGGTTGTCTATTGAAGATTTTTTAGTTTTATTAGATTTTTATTTTCAAAAATAAAACAACTTCTTTTGTAAATAATTATCTTTAGGGGGAAATTCATTCGTTCTGATTTGGGGGTTGAAAAAATATAATTTGTCTGTAAAAATTAAAATACGCTTGATTTTGAATTGGGATTTTCAAAAAATTGATTTGGGGGTTTCAATACTCCTATTGATCAACTTCAGCCAACATTGAGCACAACTGGATCAAGGGTTCTTTGTACAAATGTCGAATAATAAGGTTAACCATAATAAGAGAAAGTATGATGTTTATTTATGCACTATATATGTGTGATTCGTATAGTGTATGGAAAAGGAAACATATTCGTTTACAAATATACTATGTCAATTTTGATTGTTTAATGTTCTCTATGTTGTCCCTTTGATGGGTTCTAACAGGTTTCCATATGAATTAAGCTAGATGAAGAGAAATGTTGTAACAATCTTTTCTTAGTTGTTGATAGTATAGGTAAATATACTGAGCTCTAGTGCTAGGAAATTGATGCATTATTTTACTTGATCATGCCCTCTTGTTCGCTTTTGCATAGATGTCTTGAGAAGAACATAAGTCGCAACATTTTAGGATTCATCGTGAAACAATGTTGCTGAAAATACTCAGCCTATACTCATATATGATCCATAGGCACAACAGGAATCTTAGTATAAGATTTAGGGTGTCCTCAAGATAACTAGCATGACATGAAGGTCAACCTTGCGTACCTATTGATCAACTATATATGTAATGCAATAAAGGTTACTGATTTTGTGAGGTGCACAGCCCTCATCCATAAGCCTGCGTGACTGTGTGCTTCATTAATTCAAAGATTTTGAGAGCTTTCTTGCAAATCTCTAGTGTGCATGTTCGTGACAATAGGGTATTGATGGGCAACATGGGGACGCATCTAAGAAATGTATACTTAAGCACTAAAAATGTGTCTATAAATTCCAATATAAAGTTGGAAAATATTATAAGATTTGTATTGCTAAAGATGGTTAAGTTTCACCTTAGAAAGTTGATTCCTTTTCTCAAGCTTACTTTCTGTGGAATCTCGTCACATTGTACATCCCTAGCGAAGTTTGCGAGATTGATAATATAGGGAAATAAAAACCATTCTATGGATACATATTTAGAACTGTCAAAATGCAACAACAGGGATATAAAATATCAGGAGTTTCTTTTATTTTTGTTTTAATAAGCATCAATTTTAAACATGCATATAATTTAATGATTTGGGTATGGTTATAGAGAGGTGGGCTATACATTTATTTGTGAATTAAATAATAGCTAAATTATTATCTTTCCATTATAAAATTCAAATTAAGTTATGGATATATATCATAGTAACTCTTTGTTTAATTACATGCATAAATAAAGTAGTTGAATAGATGGAAAGAAGTTCATTATTAATTCTCCTTCTTTTCCATTTAATGATAAGCAAATATTACTTTGAAAGTTGTTAAGTCAATTGATAAATAATTTGTTCAATTAGATGATAAAATTAAATGCTCAATTAGATGATCACATGTCTTATAACGTTTAAATAAGATATGATAAAGTTTGTCTTTCAAGCTCTATACTTGTTGATCGTAGATTTCGTGTTTTTACTTTGATTATAGTCAAATCTCATTATCAATGCTTAGGAATTTAGTCTCATAGAAATTGGTAGATTAATATTTGCAGCAAGGAAAATGATTTCATTTCTTAAGGCTCAATCTTTAAGTGGTTTGTTGAAAGTGCTTTATGTGGTATTTGATGAATATATACACATATATATATGTAGATATATATTATATTAGGGTTAAAGATTAAAGAAAAATGTTTTAGAAAAAATTAAAATATTATTTAATAAAATAGTTTTAATTTGATAGCTTTTGGTAAGTGGTTATTAGGTAGTGTATTCAATCAAAGGAATTTAGTTATTTCCTAAATAGGTAAATTAGAGTTATGGGGAGTGTTGATATTATGTGAAGATTTTATGTTAAGTAAGGAGATAAGATTGCTATTTAGTAAAGAATCGTAATTAGAAAATTATTGTTAAAATGGGTATTTAATTTGATAATGGATAAAAGAATATTTCTACTTGTGTAATAAAGTGATTTTATTAGATAAATAAACTAGGAAAATTAAATAGGAATAAAATTGAGTTACTTATAGTTAGATAATTGGAGGATGTGTTAAAATAAATGAGGTAGATTATCTTTTCGTAAATTATTGAATATTGATCTCTAATGGGATTATTTTATAGTTGAGGGGTGCAAATTCACTATGAATTGGCTATTAGAATCATTGTTGATATAAATGTTAGTGAATTATTACGTTAAGTGACTATTTAGTGAAATATGTGGAAATAATGTTTCTATGGTTGCATTGCTTGATTGATTGATTGCATTAAATATGGTGTTTGATTAGTGAAATCAAGGTGATTTTTGGTTATGGTTTAAAATGGGAGTCATTTGTGCAAAGTCGTTATGGTAGTCTTCTAGAGGTTAGGAGGGAGTATTTTTCATGTATGGTTTTATGATAGTTTCATTTTGATGTGGTAGGTAATGTGCTTGAAATGTGTGCAAGAGGGTCCATGCCTTGCACTATGCATTCATTCTTGTAATTAGAATATGTGAGCGAGATGGCCTATGCCTTGCTTTGTGCATGAGTTTCATGTGATATTGTAAGTGTACAAGATGGTTTTTTTACTCTACTTGTTGTTAGGATCTTCTAGTTTTAAGTAGGGGGAGGGGCTCTCAATGGGGGCCAGACCCAAAGTGGTGTCCAAGATAACCCATTTGAGAGTTTCCTAATCTAGTGATAACTTACAATGAATTAGGGGGAAAGGGTAGATCTCACATTAATCAAGATAATTGGATGCCTCACCCATGCTTGTAGTGCTCGTTTAGGCTAAGGGTGGGATGAGAAGGCCTAGTTGGCAAGATCAACTTCCTTGTCCTCACGAAAGGAATGTTGGTTCCGCATGTGTCACCCTATGGGGCCAACATCTAGTGAGAGACTGTTAGGATAACTCATGCTAGGACCATGCAATGACACTCTCCCCTATTGTAGTATAACATTCCCTAGTTATGTGTTCCCCTTATGTTGTGTGTGTTCCTTTGGAAGCAATGTATGAGTTTATGTGATAAACATGTTGTTGCAATGTTGTGTAGGAACCATGTTCATCCTTGTTTACGTTAGCCTTTTGTCTTCTTGACTGTTTGTTTGTAGTGGGACCTTATGTTATCTCCTAGCATGGGGGTGGACCTCAGGGTTCCACATGGTCGAGAGGTTGGTGTTTTTCCCTCCATTGAGTTTCCCTTGTTGCTTGTTCATGTGCGTGGAGGTGGAAATTTGTGTAGCGGATTTTAGTTCTTGTTCTAGTTCAAGAAGACAATCTCTTATGTACATGTATTGGTCTTGTATATCAGATGTACCATTCATTGTAATATTAATGTATTCTTCCCAATTGTATTTGGGGAAGCCTTATTGTAAATAATCTAATGATGTAACGAGTCATGATGTACTCTCATGTAATGTAATTTGTATTTATACTTGATACTTATTTATAAATGATATTTCATGTTATTTAACGGATGACATGTTACAAAATGTATGTTGTTGAGTCATTTAATGTGATGGTTTAAATTGAATTTCAGATTGTTAGATAAATCATGATTAATGAATTGATTTTGGTTCTTGAATATTGGTTATGTTAGTAGCATAGTCATGGAACCTTAGAGGACTTAGTTTAGTTTATTTGTTACGTTAAGATATGCAGTTCACTATTATTCTATTTACAAAAAAAATTGTTCCATTATTGTAGCTTAGTTGTGTTGTCCTCTGGGGTTCATTGGTAGAGCGTTACATAACCACTGCCTTGATATCATTGGTAGTTTCATCACAATATATGAAACGTAAAATTTTGATATAATTGTCTAGAAATTTAAGTAGGCATAGAAGGGTGCTCGACATTCAAGGAAGTCTTAGGGTTTTGTCATAACGCGATTCCCAAGGCATGGGGAAGCCTCCCCCCCACGTAGGTTTGCTCTTGGTAGTCACCCCTCTATACTTATTTTCCTCATTGAATGCTCTCCTTGTTTCATGGTAGCTTCTTCAATGGCTTTTTGTTTTTGTTTCTCGCTCCCATGTGTGTCGAGTCGCATCAGCTCTGATTTGTAAACCCTACTGGAAAGTTTTAATTAATCTTTATGGAGGGGGTACGAGACCCCCGACCCTCCTACTAACTCAAATGAGTCTAGCTCTTCACAAAATAATGCTGCAAAATCATTCAAGGAGGCTCTTGAAAAGTTTGTCTTCTCGATGATTGAAGGCTCAATTTTTTTGTGATTGGAGATGGCAGTGAGGAGGATCGAGGACAATGTAAGCACTCCTATGAATCCCTTGTTGATCTCTTTTTGCATCCAAATATGGAAATGAAAGAAACAATAGCTAATGAAAGAAATTGTTTAAAAGACACGACAATTTTTTTAGCCATTGTAGATGTAAATAAGTTCCCAGCAAGGAGGTATATTGACTCCTAGTTCATTAATGTCTGGCAAAAAAAGTTCAATATTCAAGTTTCTTATTGTAGGCTTTTGCAAAAAGGTCATTTTGCTGTATTCTTTAAAAATAACGAAATGCAAAAGAAAACCCTTGAAAAGCCATTTTGGAATATTGTCAAATGCACATTTTGAGTATTCGCCTAGTTGGCCTTAGTTGGCCTCAACGGTTGCAAAGGAAATAATAGTGTGAACACTTCAACCTAGACCTATTCAAACATGGACAAACAACCAAATATTAGTCCTCAAACAAGTTTAAACCAAACATTCCCTATGAAATTCATTCAAGCATAAGAACAAGAAAACAACATAAAATATCAAATAAAAGCTAATGAAATCTCATTCAAATGTTCAAACTAGCATCCCATAGAGGAATTGGTGCTTCTTTGATGTGGAAAGAAGCCTTTTCCCAATTCCTTAATAAGCTTGATGATGATTGATTGATCCTTGATGAAAAATGCCAATAACCTAGCTATGGATGATGAATTCTATGATGTCTTGGATGAAAATGTGAATAAACTTGCATAAACTTGTGGATAATAACCTTGCATCAAAATCTGGATCCTAAATCAATAGAGAAGGCCTCTATTTATAATGAAGAAGGATGGAGGATGAAGAATAGGATGAATGTGGGATTAAAGAAGGGACTAATGGCATTGTGCCACTTGTCAACATGCTAATGAAGGAGAGTGAAGCACATTTTGAACAATGTGCATGTTAAATGTATGTAGGTGAAATTTGAATTTGAAGAGGTGACTTGTGTAAGAGGGGATGTAAGAGGAATTAATGCCAAGTTGGCTCAAGGAGAGGACATGTAAGAGCCTTTAATGCCAAGTTGGAAGACAAAAGTACTTTGGGAGGGAGAATTCAAATAAGTAGAATATTCCATGAATATGTCATATTTGAATGAAAATAGGAGGAATTAGTAAATCAAATAAATTGATTTACATGTGCAACTTGCAAAAGCTAGAGGAATGGAGGATTAGTGTTAGGAGTTAATTAATTTGGGATTAACTAAGTTAGATTGAACTTAGTTTGATTGTGACATTTAATTTAAATGCTTGAATTTATTTAAATCAAATGAGAGGATATTCGAAGATTAGTAATTTAATTAAATAAATTTGATTTATTTAATTAAATGAAGAACATTAGGATTAAATAAAGTTAATTTATTTAAGCAAAGAGAGAACTTTAATATTTAATTAAATAAAGTTGATTTATTTAATCAAAGAGGAAACATTAGGATTTAATTAAATAAAGTTGATTTATTTAATCAAAGAGAGAACATTTGGATTTAATTAAATAAATTTGGTTTATTTAATTAAAATGAGGAATTTTGATGAATAAATCTAGTAAAGTGTATTATCCAATTTTAGGAGAATTAATTAAATAAAGATTTATTCAATTAATTGATTAGTAAAGAAATGATCAAGGAAGAATTGAAGTTAGTGAATTAGGATCGAGTGCATGATATCAATCAGGATATTTCGAGTGTCTGCATTTTGCCCCTCTTTGAAGCAATGTGCCTGCTGCATTGGTTCAAAGAACAATACAAACAAAATCAAAATTCAATTTTTATTTTTATGTTTTTGGATGCCCCACTGTTGCCCCAATGGAAAGAAGTAAATTGGTACACTGTCCCCTCGAGAGATCGAGCGAAAAGTTCGATTTGAGGGTCGATCTTGCGACAAAGAGATTCAAGATGGACATATGGATGGTTATGCTATGAGATGCTTAGACTAATAGATCTATACGATAATGGTGATGCAAATGAGATGGATTAAGATGCCTAGAATAACCAATCTATATTATGGTGTAATGATGGAAATACAATGCATGTGAAATGATCAGTGTTTCTTATTATGTATGATATGAATGATATGCAGCATGCTAATAGTTTGTGGATGCATTGGTGATGTTTGGTTGACTGTCATGATACCATGTTAGCGTGGAGAGAAGAAAGAAGAAATGAGATGATGACAAGAGGATCCAACAAGTCCATGATCTGCTAAGACTTTATTATAAATAATGATGAGAGATTGATGATATATTGCTTATCAGAGATTGGGATTTTAAAAGAGCTTACTTACTTTATGTTTGATAACACACATAGGCATGATGCATCAAGGTATAAAGAACCAAGATAGCATTGTACTTAGTGTGATGGACTTTGACTTAGCAATCAGATAGGAGTACCCTTGTTCACACCTAGCATACAAAACCCTATTTAGAATGCAGTTCAGATATTTCAAACATCTCAAACCAAAACATAGAAAGGAAATCCTTCCTATGTGGTCAACAAGACACCTAAAATATCCTCCCTACAAACCAAACAAAACACGTATGACCAAAGTTATATTACAAGAATATCCAACAAGCACAATAGATAAAAAGATAATGATTGTTTCCCCATTCCTTTCTCTCTAAATCATTTTGATTAGACATCATCGAGAGGTCATTGGAATGAGCGCAATAAGATAAGTCAACAAAACAAAGATCAAGTAAACAAATAAGCTAATGTTCCTCATACCTCTAGCCAAGACTAAACTACGGTGATGCCTAATGTTGATGTCCATTGTAGGAAGGATGCATCCTAGGACATGATGTTATCAGATGATTTTGTGATTGACTGGATGGTGGAATAATTAGTATCAAGAGTTGACCAACTTGTTTACCTACTGACCTAGACTTGAGACCTTTGACTTTTGAGTTTTCACTTTTAAACTACTAGACTTGTTTATGATTGTCATACCAAAGGTTGAGGATGACGATGATTTATTATGAGTGGATATTTATTGTGGGTGAAAGCAAGACAAGGTGGATGGATTTTGGGTTTTTTCAAATATTTGGATGTTTTTGATGTTTTGAGGCTGTTTTTGCTATTTTTAAGATTTTGTAAATATTTTTTATTTTTAAATTTTCCAATGTTTTGGTGTTTTCTGAGATTTTGACCAAGAACCTAACCTAAAGAATTGTCCTAGGGGCCTCGGGGGCTAATCAAAGATTAGCCTTGCCTACATTATCCACACAGAGACCATGTAGTTCGACTGGTGTTTTCCAAGATTTTGACCAAGAACCTAACCTAAAGACCTATCCTAGGGGCCTCTAGGGCTAATCAAATATTAGGGTTTCCTACATTATACATGTAGGGACCACGTAGTTCAACTGACACAGACTCATTTATTGATGAGATATGAACAAATGGTTTGCTAGTTTATTATGACAGACTCTTAAAGGACTGACCTAGGGTGTCTCGAGGGCACATCAATGATGGCCTTGCCTACGTTCAAAGCTCAGAGACTCATAGTTCGACTCAACGACTCTATTTTTTTGACTTTTTTTTTACTTTTGACTTGTTTTTGGATTTTTGACATGTTTTGAATGTTTTTGGATTTTTGCATGATTTTGACAATATGGATATGTGTGATGATATCAGTGCTCTATTTTGGGATTTGAAAACCAAGCTAAGGTTGATTGATTGGATCAATGGATTTATGATGATAACATTTTTGAGGATACATAACAACGCAAGGATAATGTTAAGCAACACAAGGATTAGGATGGATATCCCAAGATGATGAGGACTTGGTTGAATTTGATTGATCAAGATTGATAATGATAACATTGTTGAGGATACACAACAATGCAAGGATAGTGTTAAGCAACATGAGGACTAAGAAGGATATCTCAAGATGATGATGGATTGATTGGATTTTATTGATCAAGATTGTGAAGCTTGGTTTGGAACAAAAGTTGGTTTTGGATGATTTGATGTGATGTTGAAGCACACATTATATGTAACTGATATTGATTGTTTGGATCGATGTTTGATTAAAGATAAAACTTGATAAGGAACATCTTCTCGTCAAAATATGCCATGGGCTAGTGATTTGTATTTGTCTCACAAATGCTTGACCAATTTGATTTTACGTTTGCCAATGTTTAGATCACCACATAAGTTGGAGGATATAGATCAAGATTTATTCCTGAAGCAAGATGTACATATCTGCCCCCAGTGTCTAGCAATGTATGGAATGCCATGGGTGGATGCTTGGATAGGTGTATGGATGGATGGATATGGATTATCTTGCAATAAGATAAGGTATTCAAATAAATAATGCTCTTTTGGATAATGCTTCATGGCTCAGATAATGTTGGGTAGGATAGGATCAATGAAAATGACCCATGTCAAGATGTCTACCATAAGCAAGTGTAAAGTGTACACCAAATTTTTTCAAGATCAAGATAATGTGGATGATGGATGTAGATGAATTGGATAAATAGTTCATGGATGAATGGATTTATTATGGATAAGGTGGATGGATTGTTGGATTTATTATGGATGGGATGAGATGCTTCCAACTGAACTAGCGCATGTAGATGCTCGATTCTACACATGACGCATGTTTTCCAAGTTTTCATCATAGTACTTGTCCAAAGCACCACCATAGTGGTTTTCACTAGAGGACAATTTTTTTCTTTACTATTTTCATGACTATTTTTTTTAGTTTTTTGAAAGATTTTGAGCTCATGCTGAACTACCTGGTGGTGTCGATGTAGATGCTTCTATCATAATGTGTGATCAATATCCTGCTTGAAGAAGTTGCTTTGCCAAGATGCACACACTTGAATGCAACTTTTGAGATTCCTTATTTGCTTTGTTGATACCAGAGTTAACTTTGTCTTTGTGCGCACATTGCGATAGAGTGCCTTCTGAATCCTTATGATGAAGGGTGGCTGCCAATACATGGTCAATGTGAGAATTGGATATCATGTGTGGAGGCATGGATGGAGTGTGTTTAGGAATAAAAGATGGATTGGTTGATAGTTTGGAACCTTTGATTCTCCAAACTTGGGAAGATGAGCAATGATGGGTGGATACAAAAGTGTGCATGGAATTAGGACCAATTGCTTGATATACTTTGTACGTCACTTGAGAAGCCTTCTTTTTCCTTCGTGGAAATCTTTGATGGATACTTTTCCCTTTTTTATTTTTCCCCATAGTTTCTTTGACTAATGGAGTTTGATAGGAATAATATTTCTTTGTATTTTTGGTATCCATGGTATTTGATTTGTCCATTATGCTTCTCAACTTCTTTTTCTTTAATAATGTTCTTTGTACTTTGATTCAAATCTTTCTTTTGATGTTGGTCCCAATTCATGGATGGGGTGATGGGTGGATGAAGATTCATGATGTGGCTGGTTGTAGTATTGGCATTGGTTTCCCCATAAGGACTCTTCATGCTCCCTATTTTGATGCTTGCACTAGATAAAATTGCCCCCAGTATTATAGAGGTATCACTAATATTTTTAGATCCATTCATTGTTGAATAACCAAGACCTTGATGCTTAGGATTGCCAATTATCTACACTGGTTCTAGGATACCCTGTTCATGTTGGCCTAATCCTCTACCTTGATAATTCATTTGTTGAAACATTTAATTTTCAATAGGATATGATTTACCTTAGAAACAAGGTGCTAATCCTTCTCTGCTCTATTGTGGATCTTCAAAGGTGATAGCTTCTTCATTGATAAGATAACTTACCCTAAAAAAGGTAAGTGATCCAAGTTTATAACTGATAGGATCCTCCATAAGTGTGATAACTTCCTGATTCATATCTTTGGCTTGATCTTGTGAAATATCATATTTTAATTCTTCTTCAAGAGGTGTTGATGATTCATTGTCCCCGTAAAAGTATTCCTCATCATTCATTTTTGATATGCCTTCACAAGATGTTTCTAATTCACAACTTTTGTAGAAGCCCTCTTCATGACCCATTTTTGATACATCTCTAGATTTTTCTATATCTTGATCATGTGTATAAATGTTAAGAGTAGGAGACTCTTGTTCCTTGGAAATGATATCAAGAGTATGAGACTCTTGTTTTCAATGAAGATCATCTACATGTCCATTAGGAGTAAGCATCTCATGGGTAGATGGAGGAATATGTGCTATGTGGATATGATCATCATTTGCAACATCTTGTATAGATTGGAGAGTGTCCATTAGATCATTGTAGTATCTTGGAGATACAAATTCTTGATCTTGATTAATTTTGGAATTGCTTTGAACATGCTTTGGATCAAGTTCTTGACATGGGTTAGTTTCAAAGGATGGATTGCTTATAAAGGGTTCTTGGATATCTTCATTAGGCATAGGAAGTGGTTTAATATCCTCTTGATCTTTGAGTGGACTTGGATCAAATGTTGAGTTGAGGATCCCTTTAGTATCTATAACCATGAGTTCAAAGGATGTCAATATGTCTTGGAAAGGACCATTGCTAGACTTTGGTGAAAGATGTTGATCATGATTTAGAATGAATTATTGAGATATTTCTAACTCATTAGGTGATGTAGAGACATTTTCAACATGATTATTGGTGGAAGGATCACCAATTATAGGATCAAATAATGTTAACACTCCTTTGAATAGATCATTGTTGGATATTGTTGAGGGGTATTTATCATGATAAAAAAGTGACTATTGATGTATGTTGAGTTGATCTTCAAATGAGGTAGAAACATCTTCAAGGTGCTCATTGATGGATAGATCTTGATCATTTTTTTCAACAATTGTGGTGGAGAGATTGCCAATGCTATCACTAGTGGTTGAATCTTCATCGTTGTTCTCAATAGTTATTATTTTTGATCAATAAGGTCTTGGATGAGATTTTTGAGTCAAATACAATTTGATGTTGTGTGTCCCTTTATTTTGTGAAAATCACAAAGGTGCTTCTTGTTATACCCTGGTGGTTTAATTCAAGGCTCTTGATAATTTTCATAAAAGGATTTTGATGAGATTTTCTTGTACCAACTATTGCATGACCGATTCAATTAGTTTCCCAAGTAGTGTGTATTTTAATTTCTTACCTTGTGAGATTTGTACTTTAAATTGACCTTGTGGTGATTGATTTTGGAGATGTGGTGATTGATCTTTGAGATGTGATGATTTATCTTCAAGATGTGGAGGTTGGGTTTGTTGTTGATGTTATTGATCTTGATATCCAACCTCTTGACATTGGAGATATTGTTCTTGATGTGGTTGTGGACACAATTCAATGCTTTGATGACATGGTTTAACCAATGGATGAGTGTATTGATTTTGGGGTGGAGATGTCTCTTGGTGCAATGAATAAACTATTTTGGTAAGTGTAGCAATTTTATCTCGCAAAATTTGATCTTGATTTTGATCTTGACACCCTTGATATAGTTGATTTGGTTTTTGTTCAAGCATATTTGGAATGTATACTTGTGGTGTTTGTATGGGATAATGGACAAATTAATTTTGGACAATGTTCTGATTTGGGATGATGTTTAGATTTGGCGTTATAGGTTGAATTGAACATTGTTGTGGTTGGGAATCACATTGCCTTGATTTGGGTAACTTTGATTTTGCATGGTGTTACCTTGACTTGGATCAATACATGGAGTCATTAACAAACATATCTATCCCAAAGTTTACCAAGTGTGGATTTGAAATGTTCATGTTTGGTAAACTTGTACTTGGTATATTCACATTTGGCATGTATGGATTTGGTGGGATAATGTTGTTTTGTTGAAGACTCATGCATTGATTGTTTTATTGATAGATTTGTAGATTTGGACTTTGATTTAAATCTACCATAGGGAAAGGTGTTCCAAAAATTAGATTGGGCATACTCACATTTTTTGTATTATTGAGGCTTGTAGGAGATAATGATGTCATGTATGGATTGTATAAATGTGAGTTTTGATAATCCATTAGTTTCATAAGGCTTTGATAGTTTAGTTGACTTAGATCACTCATGATGTATGGAGCAAGTTTATATTCCATGTTATTCTTGTGTTTTGACCTTGTTGACCTCTAAGGGATTTAGGACCAATGATGAGATGTAGGATGAAAGGGGTGAATGATATGGATATTGAACTTTTAAGATCCTTGGAGGAATACTAAACTTTAGGATTATTTGGATTTTTTGATTTGGATTGGATTTGATTTGATTTGGATAATGGACTTATAAACCCCAAGATGTTGGATGTTATCTTGGAATAAAATTTTCCACAGGGATGATAATTTAACTAGATGTATGAGGAAGGATTCATCCACACACAGTTAGCCAAACAAGGTGATTTTGATCTTTATTTGAAGGATTTTACCAAAAGTCTAATATGAATGGTTTTTTCAAGGTTATAAAAGTTGTTTGTGAGATAGGATTTGATTGATGTTTGAGATGGATGAAATGATTGGTTATTTTGATCCTAAATGAACCTAGGAGGGACTTGTTTATAAGACGAAGGTTTTGAAGAACATGTTTTTCCCTAAGAGTACTTCAAGCCAAAAGATAAATGTTTGCTCAAAAAACCATAAGACAAAAGATAAACAAGCACATGTGTGGGGTTCAATTGATTTCATCTTGATTAATGAATTTCTTTTACCACATCCACACTTATTGCTTAGTTTTTCAAACTGAATGTCTATGTCTCAATTTCCTTTTCATCCCACAAGGTCCATTATGTGGAAATCAAGAGAATAAAGGCAATAGTTCCCTAATGTTCACTTTAGTGAGAGTAGATTGAGTTGTAAATCCAAATACTTAGAAGCCTCTAAGGATATAATCCCTAGGGACAAGCAATAGCACTTAGATTTTTCAAAGGTATTTTCTCCCTCTAAAGATTTGAAATTTGATGTCCTTGTTGAATTTTTGTTTTCAAGATTTTGGATCCAAGCAATGTGTTTAACTGACTCAAAGATTGCACAACCCTAGGATGAAAAAGAAAATATTTTTTGAATTCCCACTTGGATATAAATCTAGCTACGCTTATTCAGAGCGGATGATTATAAGCTTGACCACACTGGCTCCCCTCCATGACACTCACTTCTACGGGTTAGCCAAGCTTCAATTGTCATGAATCTCCCATGATGAACTTTTCATCTCTACAAAGAATTGCAAATATGTGGGATGACTCCAGAGGTTTGACCTCCTGACGCCAACAAATATTGGGATTTTTGGCTACTACACAATGGTTTGTAATAAGTGCATCCAGTTCAAAGGACACAATCATAAATTCCCTTGAGAGGTCTCCCAACCCTTAGAACAAGGGCTTTACACATCATAAAGATATTGGGAGAGAGCTAACATGCAACACTTAGTGGATTGCAAACTTTCCTTGCAACCACAAATTTGTATAGCTATTCAGAAGAGCCTCGCTTATGCTCGTTACCGCTTGGGTCGTTCCCTTGGGGTGAGTACCTTTTTCCACCAAGGAAAACCCTCTAAAGGTAAAAAAAGCGAGTAGGTGCATCTATAGTTCAATCAATCTTTGTTTACGTGAACAAAGAGAGAACACATGCAATGTATTTACTCACACTATCAAGATTTGTTCAATTTTAAGAGCCCAATTTTGAAATGTGGAGGCAATCTTTTAGACAACCTAATATCACTAAAATGCTTTTGATTCTCAAGATCGTCGTGAAGTGCGAGAGAAGTGCATACACATTCCAATGGTATTAGTTTGTAAAAAGGATTACAAAACAAGATAAGCACATGTTCATTTTAGACCTCAAAAGTAGTAAATGGGTTGTTTTTATAACACCACATTTGAGTGTTTGAAGTTGTTTGTTCAATTCTTAAGACCCAAAATCAAATCTAGTGAGTTTCTAAATTTTTTTTAACCCTTTGTGAAAAAGAAAGCTTTTGTATGTTCTTTTTAAAACCCAAAAATAAGTGAGTTGTCCTAAAATAGAAAACAATAGCAAGAATGAAATCCCTTGGCTATTACAAGAAGCATTTAAAAATTCTTTTACCAAGTTCAATGTCCACTTTTCCAACTTAAAATCTACCTTTTATTTGATTCCCATGTGAGAGCAACCATTGTTGATGCCAACCTGCAAATATCATTAGTAGTTTCAGATATGTCTTTAATAGTGTATAAAGTATCTGCAAAACAGAAAGATACAAATCAGTCCCCCTGAATTTTAAAATTTTGCAAATAAAGGTGTATGTGCTAAAATAGAGAGCATATGAGCTAAAACAAAGAGCATATGCACTAAAACAGAGAGCATATGTGCTAAAATATCTTGTATATGTGCTAAAATAGGAGGTAAATGCACTGGTATGAGCTATGGATGTGCTATAACAGGGCTTTGATGTGCCAAAAGTAACTACCAACACGTTGAAACAGGCAGTGGATGCGCTACACTAGAATTTACAAACAAACCTATTGACGAAACTTGCAAGAAAAAATATTAAAAATGAGGCTAGGCCCCACGGTGGGTGCCAAAATGTGAATGCTTCAGCCTATACTTGTTCAAACATGGACAAACAACCAAATATTAGTGCTCAAACAAGTTTAAACCAAACATTCCCTATGAAATTCATTCAAGCATAAGAACAAGAAAACAACATAAAATATCAAATAAAAGCTAATGAAATCTCATTCAAATGCTCAAACCAACATCCCATAGGGGAATTGGTGCTTCTTTGATGTGGAAAGAAGCCCTTTCCCAATTCCTTGATAAGCTTGATGATGATTGATTGATCCTTGATGAAAAATGCCAATAACCTAGCTATGGATGATGAATTCTATGATGTCTTGGATGAAAATGTGAATAAACTTGCATAAACTTGTGGATAATAACCTTGCATCAAAATTTGGATCCTAAATCAATAGAGAAGGCCTCTATTTATAATGAAGAATGATGGAGGATGAAGAATAGGATGAATGTGGGATTAAAGAAGGGACTAATGGCATTGTGCCACTTGTCAACATGCTAATGAAGGATAGTGGAGCACATTTTGAACAATGTGCATGTTAAATGTATGTAGGTGAAATTTGAATTTGAAGAGGTGACTTGTGCAAGAGGGGATGTAAGAGGAATTAATGCCAAGTTGGCTCAAGGAGAGGACATGTAAGAGCCTTTAATGCCAAGTTGGAGGACAAAAGTCCTTTGGGGGGGAGAATTCAAATAAGTGGAATATTCCAAGAATATGCCATATTTGAATGAAAATAGGAGGAATTAGTAAATTAAATAAATTGATTTACTTGTGCAACTTGCAAAAGCTAGAGGAATGAAGGATTAGTGTTAGGAGTTAATTAATTTAGGATTAACTAACTTAGATTGAACTTAGTTTGATTGTGACATTTAATTTAAATGCTTGAATTTATTTAAATAAAATGAGAGGATATTAGAAGATTAGTAATTTAATTAAATAAATTTAATTTATTCAATTAAATGAAGAACATTAGGATTAAATTAAGTTAATTATTTAATCAAAGAGGAAACATTAGGATTTAATTAAAGAAAGATTTATTTAATCAAAGAGAGAACATTTGGGTTTAATTAAATAAAGTTGGTTTATTTAATTAAAAGGAGGAATTTTGATGAATAAATCTGATAAAGTGTATTATTTGATTTTAGGAGAATTAATTAAATAAAGATTTATTCAATTAATTGATTAGTAAAGAAATGATCAAGGAAGAATCAAAGTTAGTGAATCAGGATTGAGTGCATGATATCAATCAAGGTATTTCAAGTGTCTACAAATAGCCATCTCTTGCCCTATATGGGCAATAGTGAAAGTCCTTCCACCAAAATTCTGGAGGATAATCCCGCATATTTTGGAACCTGTTGGCAAAGTGTTGAGTTGATGAGACCAAATTTGTCCTTCCCAATTTGGATGCTAGGGTCTTGGTTTTGATTAAATCCATGATAGAAATCCCCAGAAGTCTTAACATTGTTGAATATTGTGGAGTGGTTTCTTGCCACCTAGAAATTCCCGACGGTGTAAATGTCTGCTTCTTGTGAAAAAGAGAAGGGAACCTTAGAAAGAACAACCCAATCCTATAGAAAAGAAAAGTGGTTAGGGCCTCTCAACCACTTGGAAGGGATGATCGTGCTGCCTCCACCATTCCTAACCCATCCTCGACATCGGCCGACGTCCAATCGAAAGTGCAAACTAAAACAGTTGAAACTGATCTTGAAAGAGGTTTGGGTGATGTTGAAAACCCATCCCCAATCATGGACGACAATCATGTCCATCCGACTCCTAATTCTCTGGTTGATTTTATTCACAAAACCCCCTTATCCTCCCTTGACGAGTGTGAAGACACTGAGGAAAACACGATTGGCGCTCATACTATTGCCCAACCTAGACCTATCTCAACCCAAGAGCTCATTAGGGATGTTCTTCTTGAGCATCAAATTGCTTAGTAGCTGGCCCTAAGAAGCTTAAAAAAAATGAATATCTAAAAGCCTTGGGCCTCTGGTCCTAATCCTAAAACATCAAAATTCTAGATTAAAAAGGAAGCCAATTAATTCGACTACAAGATCATCACTGTGGAAAAAGAAGACACTAGGGGTAGTGAGGTGCCTAATGGATCTGGATCTCATTCAACAGACCCGATGGAATGCTCCATGAACAAGATGGGTAATGAAGCCCCAACCTTAAAAGGTGGCTCAACCACTACCAGTTTTCCTCCCATGGCATCTGAGGAGACTATGGGAGCTCAAGTTGCACCAACTGAACCTAATAGTACCCCTACCTTCTCTTACAAGGCAGGGCCTTCATCTATTTTGTGGGATGGGCCCCTTAATGCCATTGAGCACCCTAGTAACCCTAGCCACCTCTAGGTTGTTGAAGATGCATTTTGCAACCTAAGGGAAACAAAGAGTTTGCTCCTAAGGACCCTAGACCCTTCAAAGATCTTGAAGCCTCTCCCCCCAACCAAGAATCAATCATAGGTAATAGTTTTTTTGAGGGTGTCACGCAGGGGTTAAAGGATCAAACCTTGAAGATAAAAAAAAGGGTCTGGAAGGTTGAGGAAGAACAAAGGCTCCATTTCAATGGGAAAAAGTTTCGAAAACCACAAACACAAGAGGAAAAATAATAGTGTGGTAATCCAATCACCTATGGTAAAAAAGTTGGAAGTTGAAGAGAGATTCCTCAAATGCTTCGAATAGTTTCGATAGGAACTAAGTGATAACCCAATGATTGGTGATGATGAGGCTTAATTGCATCTCTTGAAAATGTCCAAGGACTTGAGTCCCCAGACAAGAAATGCATTATCAGGCGGTTCTTAAACCTGGAGAAGCAAAAGGACTTTGTACTGCTCCAAGAAACCAAAGTAGACGGTTTCTCCCTAGAAACAAGTCTAAGATTCATTTGGAATGGAGCTACCTCCTTCTCAAGTGCACATGAACGGGGTAGGGGGGGCTCCTACATTTTGGTGTTTAGCTATTGGACTCAATGGATTAATGGCAACAGTTGCTTGCCCTGCAACCAAGTCATATGGATTACATTGAAAAAAGATGACTTGGAGTTTGGAGTATGCTTGACATACACCCCTAATGACTAAAGAGAAAGAATAATCCTATGGTAGTGGTTATCTTCCCTTCTAGTCATCTCTTGGATCTTGGGGGGAGACTTTAACATGATTGAGCAAGCAAAGGATAAATGGGGAGGCATAGATATGTCCTGGAAAGGAAATGAAATGTTCTTCTGGCTAAGACTGAAACATAAGCTTAACTTGATTGACCTAATGGAAAATGGTAAGAAATAATGCAAAGACATTTGGTTTACATGGTGCAATGCCCAAAAGGGGCGAAATAAAATATACTGCATGCTAGACATGATATATGCAAACAAGGATTACTTCTTTTTTACCCCGGATGACTTGGGGACTAGAGTGAGTATCTATCCCTACACTCTTTCTGATCATCACCAAATCAAAGCCAACCAAACAACTTGTCAAGATAGAAGAAGGAAAAACTCATGGAAACTTTCTTTCATTCTTAATACCCAGCTTCTAAAAAACCCAGATTATTGTGAAGCTATTGCATCTATAAGGGAATCAATAAATGACTTCTGAAAGACTTATCTGCCATTGAGAGATGAAACTCCAATGTGAAAGCTTGGAATAAAATATTCCATACTATGGGAAAGAAGTGTGGCATTGATGCTAGAAAAGAGGAGAGGGACTTGCAAGAGTGGTTATTTAATGATGAGTCCAACATCCAACAAAAACCAGGGGATGCAAAACTTAGTGAAGAGGTAGCCGTAACAAAAGTCAGCCTAAGGAGGATTCAAAACAACAAAATTAATGGGATGAGAGTAAGGGACAAGCTAAATTGGCTGAAGGTTGGGGACAAAGGAACCAAATTCTTCTTCAACCTTTTAAAGGAAAGGAGAGCTAGAGAGCAGATTGGCTAGAAATGGGATGGGGAAAAGATGTTGAATGCCTAAAAAGATATTCTTAATTAGTTTGCAGGTTTTTTCAAAGATTTGTTCTCTTCAAAGGGAGAGAATGAAGCCTCAGTAGCTACTAGAAACTCCTTAGAGAGGATAATCCCCAAAAAGATCCAAGTGGAAGATTCAAACAAGCTTACAACAAAACTTACCGAGGAGGAAATTTTAAAGGAAATAAGCTCAATGAATAATGATAAGTCCCCCAGTTGCGATGGTTTACCCATTGAATTCTCTTAATGCTTTTCAAATTGGGTGAGTGAAGACCTAATTGAGGTCTACAAGAAAGTTGTGAATGATGGCTCTCTAGGAAAGAAAATCAACAAAGGGGTTATTAAACTCCTCCCAAAAGGGGGGGACAAAATGCTTGTCAAGAACTGGAGATCCATCACCCTTTTGAATGTGTCCTACAAAATTCTAGCAAAGGTTCTAACTCAAAGGCTAGTCAACATCCTGCCAAAGTTCATCAGTTCCACCCAAACCGTATTCGTAAAAGGAAGATATATCCTAGAGAATCTGCTTACAAGTTGGGAAGCAATGGAATGGGCTAGGAAGTCTAGATAGAATGTGGCAATGCTATTGGTTGGTTTTGAAAAGGCTTATGATCAAGTAAAATGGGATTTTTAAGGTTTGTCCTCAAAGCATTCAATTTTCCTTGTGAATTCTGTAAAATGTTAGTTTGTACTCTTGATGGATGCATCTACCCAAGTTGATATAAATGGGTTTCTCTCTAAAGCAATCCAAATGGAAAGATCCATTCGCCAAGGCTGTCCCATGGCTCCTGTTCTTTTTGTCATTGCTTCAAATGCTCTATTCTATCTCCTAAGAGACCACTCTCTTTCCCCTAGAATCAAAGGTATTAGTCTCCCAGATAATAATGAACTAATTAATGTCTAGTTTGCTAATGATACATCCCTCTTCATTGAGCTTCTTAAGGACAATATGGATGCATTGATGAAGAAATTTGAACTATTCTCTCAAGCCTCGGGAGCAAAGATTTCCAACTCCAAATCCATTATGCTGGGATGGAAGAAGGTCCCCCCTAATTGGCTGAAAGAGTGGATTCCAATGGGGAGGTCCAAACATGTAGGTAAGATACTTGGGTATCCCCTTTGCAGTTAGCCCTAACCTTAAGGAAATGTGGAATTGGATTGCGTCCAAGATTGAAAATAAATTTGATAAATGGAACAAATAGTATCTGTCTTTGGTAGGCAGGATGCAAGTGTGCCAAAAGGTCCTTTCCTCCTACACCATCAATTTTTCTTGAGTCTGGTTCTTCTACAGTTACCAGCTAAATGAGATTCAAAAAAGAATAAGGGGATTCCTATGGTTTGATGGTAAAGGTGGAAAGAAGAAACATGCTATTAGATGGGATTGGTGTTGCCTAGACAACTTGCAAGGAGGCCTGGGCTTAAAAGATTTGAGACAGTATGGGATTGCCCTTGCGTCCAAGTGGATTGTGAAAGCTTTAGTTGGCAATGAACCATGGAAGGTTCTTATTAGGAAAAACATTCAATATGAAACCCCAAAATGGGTGAAGACTTGGATGAATTTGCCTCTGTGTGACATCCTCACTAGTAGTTATCCTATGGATCCTAAGGTGTCTCTTGTCTTTAAGAGTCTTTGGAGGGCCTGGGAGCTTTCCAGACATAATGTCTAGTTCAAGTCTCCTAATGTCTCCCCACCAAACTCCAACTGCCAAACCTATAGCTCCATTTGGTGGAACTTGCACCATAATGGTAAGCCTCTTGCTCTCCTCCAAGGCTGCTTTTCCAAGATGTGGAGCCAAAAAGGGATTAAAGTTTTCAGCGACATTTGAGTAATGGTAGCATTAAAAGATGGGAGGTTAAGAGAGTTGAGTTCAACCTCCCCATCTCCACGGCAAGGACATTGTCCATTCTATCTAAAGCATGTAAAAATTGTTGCTTCCCATCAGACATTGATAAGGTATTGGATGTTGGGAATGATATTGTGTGGAGGGATGGGGGATGTCTGATTGAGCTCAAGGCCAAGATGATCTATAAAGATTTAGTAGCTATCAATGCTATGTTTGAACATTTTAATCAATTTTGGAATGTTTCTTTTAATGATAAGGCTTGGAAAAAAGTTCTGATGGATATTTGGAATAATTATGTTGAGCCTAAGAAGGCTTGTTTTAATTCAAAAGCTTCCTTTCAAATCTAACATGAATGATATTGATGTGTGCAGAATTTGTTGCACCCCAAAAATCTATTACTCAAATTTTATTTGATTGTTTTTATGCAAAGGAAATTTGGAAAATCTTTTGCCATAACTTAAAAATTTGGGATAAAGACAAAGTTAATTAGAAAACTGTGTTATTTTGTGACAAAAAAAATGAGTAAGGATTGTTTTAAATTTTGGAATTTTTTGTCGATTGAAATACTCTGGCACATTTGGAAATCAAGAAATGAGGATAAGTTTAGGGGATGTAGGAGGGTGCTTACTAAGTCACATAAAAGACTCACATTTCTATATGTTGCCTTGCAGGTATCTCTTCACATCGAGATCTCCCTTCCCCTATTTGTAAGGCTTTGCAGGAGTGGTTCAACCGTAATTAATAGGGAGAATGTTAGATGCAGACATGTGTGCAAGATGGACAATAGATAGATTGGGATCTTCCTAAATGTGTTCCATGAGTTCCAAAGAGCATTCAATGATGAAGGTGTTGGAGGCAGACAAGTGAGACACGGGGGCCCTTTCCCCATGCACAATAGGATAGTGAGGCCTTCTCTGTGACTGGGCCTGATAGGGGTGTGGATGAAGCTAATAATGGGTAAAATAATCAACAACATTGCCACTGTTCCTACAGTCCTTTTTTTTCTCATATTCTAGTTACATAAATAGTTATATGTATATCTAGCATATATATATCTTAGCCTCATAAGCACTAAAACACTTAAACTCCTTGTGATAAGCTGATAAGCTTCATTTTGCTACATAGTATAAGATGCTATACTGAGATATTTCTACTGTACTAAGTTCTTACTCTATATATAATGCAAAAAAATGCATACATAACTAAAATATAAATACGTACATAAATAAAATATATACATATATAAATAAAATAAATATACATATATATAAATAAAATATATACACACACATAAAATATCTATAAATACATAAATAACATATATATATACATACATAAATAATATATATACATACATAAATAAAATATATATACATAAATAAAATATATATGAAAACATAAATAAAATATATATATAGACATAAATAATATATATACAGACATAGGATGGCACGAGTATCGCAGATGGCTTGAGGCTGTGGGATGGCTCCTCATGGTCTTTGGTTCGACTCCTCTCGGGTTTAAACGGTGGTAGTGGTTGCCAACTCCATATACCCCCAGGGACTAGTCTCACCATCCCGCTCGCCTCTAAGTGCCGTTGGGCGGGAGGTCACAAGGATACCCTGAGTAACAATATATATATATATATATGCATACAAACATAAATAAAATATATAAATAAATTATATATACATACATAAATAAAATATATATAAATACATAAATATAATATGCATACAAACATAAATTATATATATATATAGATAAAATATATATGTGAGTAAATTAGTCACACATAACTTTAACGTTCATACAAGGTTCATACCGTACATTTCCTAGATTGCAATTATCTTCTCTAACATGGTAGCTTTTCTTGATCATCTTTCCTTTGCTTTCCTTTTTCTTTTTGTTCACAATTCTGTTTGGACATCTTGAAGCATATAAGTTGCTCATGATCTTGGTAATTGAAATCTATTCATTTAACAAATCCTAAAAAAATTGGCTTGATTTTTTTATTTAATGACACTTAAGGAAATAACATTAAATGTACATCAATTCACATATCAATTGCACCACATCTAAAAGTTTAAAGTTTTTCTCATAAGTCTTGAAGAAGTGTTAACTAATCACCTATACATTGACCTAATCATTAACATTTAGATCTGCATTAGTCCATAAACACTTAACAACCATTAAATCCTTATCATGCACTCGTAGAACGTAAACATGAGAAACAAAAACACAAACACATCCAAACACATGAGAACACCAAATTTACATAAAAAACCCAATAAGGGAAAAACCACGGTGAGGATTAGCTCACAATATAAAGCAGTTGCAACATCGAATACAATAGGCTCACTATCGGAGGGCTCACTTCCCAAAGAGAAAAGAAGGGTTCACTGCCAGATTAGAAAGAAGAAGAAGGAATATTGTTACAATGAGAAATCCATCTTAGAGAAACAAAAAAGTTTGGCCACTGCTTCACCAAAACATTCATACTCTCTTTTTAGAACGTAGATACCTTTTGCTCACTACTTCCAGTAGCCTTAGGCATTAAAGCTCACATTGCATTTTTCACTTTCGCACTTCACATCTCAACACTTTGGATTATGCACTTCTCTTATTTTTCCACCATCAAGTTATCACACATACATACTTTTTTCAACCTTCAAATTTTTCTATTTTCCCATCATTTTTCTTTTGATCCATAAAACACAACCAAGGTTGCATATATTATATTGATAATTCAAAATCAAGACATGAAGATGGTTTCCCAAAATCTAGGAATGAATGAAGAATAGTACAATTCATCCCACTTTACAAAAAACTATCACCAAAATACAATGACCACCCTAAAAAACCAAAATACCAACCGTCCCATAACACAACCAAGAACAATCAATCCTCCTCTTCGTAGAACCTGCCCTCCTCCAGAAGTGCAGGAAACTCTCTGCACCATTGGATTCCCTCCACCTTGTTTAGCCCCAATCTGTGACAAAAAAAATTATACCCAACCGTCTCACACCTCCTATGTCAAGCTAAGCCACCATGCATGTTCAATAGGAAGGGTTGACGTTCCACAACAACATTGAGTCGAAACATCTTCTCTATGTCATCAGCCTAAGGTATTTTGATTCCCGACTCTAACACAGTCACCATGTCCAAGTCATCAACCAGGATAGCAGCCTTGGACACAAGGTGCAGCAGCAGCAAACAATAAACCTTGGGGATATTCAATTCCAAAAGTGATGCCAAAAAGTAGGAAGATATGTTCATGTTTTCCATGGTTCTATTGTCCAAGAAGCATATATAATCATGCAATATTTTCCAACATAAAATATATAAAGAATAGAAACTAGCATGCTTGTAATAAGCAAGCTCCACTTGATAATCCCAGATTCCTAGCTCAACCTTCTCACAAACAGTTTGCAATTCCTTTAGTAAACAACATTCACTATCCTCTATCTTTTCTCTTAGAAATCTCTCACTATGTAGATATTTTAACCTCACTAATTCTCTCTCAAATCCTCATAGCACAAAACTTGGAAATGTAGCAATATTATTCACAAAAAAATGAAAAACAAGAATGCTTTATGCGAGAATCATAAGTTGAAGAATGCTCTATTATTTATACATAAACTTGAGCACTCCATGGCTACAAATAACCTCATGAGATTGCTATCTTCCTATCGACTTAGCCAAGCAAAAGAGTGGTGACAACTAAAATCATTGATTAGTAAACACATCCACAATTGGCTTACACCTCAAGGAACGAGTCACTCTTCTTAATGGACAATAAGAATAATACTAAAAAATACAAGGTTAATTTTTCTACAGGTCGACTCTTTTTAGCCAGCTTCACTCTTGACTATATCTCTCATTCTAATTTGCATTATACATTAGAATATATCTTGCAGAATAGACTTCTAACAGGTTTGGACTATTCCTGTATTGGTGCCACACAAAACATCATGAGCCCCTATTTATTTGGTTGCAGTTTAAAAGACCAGGTCAACATATGGTTTACACTTAGTAATCTACTTAACATTCTCATTTCCATGCATGGTTTATGCGAAAAAATAAAGCTAGGTTACTATACTATACCTGGCAATGCATCACCATGCTCCATTCTTATTTGCATTTAAAGCCTACTATTTAGACTTATGCATTTTGGTTGGTATATATATATATATATTCCACATATATATAGATAAAATACATGCATATAAATAAAATATAATACATATACATAAACAAAATATGCATACATAACTAAAATATATAAACATACATAAATAAAATATATACATATATAACTAGAATATGCATACATACATACATACATACATACATACATACACACACACACACACACACACACACATATATGACTAGTATAGATATCTTAAATATATCTATCTAAAAGACACCAAGAGATATCAGCTGGAAGCATTATACAATTTTATTATACACTAATTTTATATAAAAAAAAATGTGACAAAATGAATAGAAATTAATTGATAAATCTGATTTATTTATAATATAAAATTTATAATTTAATCCTCTTAATTAAAAAATGTGTCTTTAAAAAACTATTCAAAAACAAAATATATGCAACCCTTTTCTAACAAATAATATTTTCATAATCAAATAGAAGTAAATTTTTATTTATAAATTGCATATTAAAATTTACTTTTTTACCATTAAAAATAAATTTTAAAAAGTATTTGTTTTAATACAAAAGGGGTAAAAAATTTATTGAAATTCAGAAGCAAGCATTACAACAAAGTCAGGGGAAAAAGCCCGGAGAACCCAAAAAGAACAAGCAAAGTAGGAAACAAAATCAACTTGCACCCACACCATCCTCAACAAGAACCCTCTCCAAGTCTTGACTGAGCTCCTGAGGGATTTGAGCCCAGTCATCAATCTTCCAACCCTCCCCATGCTCTAAAGCCCATTTAGCCAGACAATCAGCTGTCCTATTCCTTTCCCTTGAAGTATGGAAAAAGACACCATCCCCATTAAAGTACCAATTTTCCAAATCTGTTGTACCACCACTGCCAACTGCCAGCTACCATCGAACATCTTCTTCTGATTAAGCAAGTTAACAAGAACCTGAGAGTCTAATTCACAAATAACTGACCACCATCCCATCTCATAAGCCTATTCCAAAGCATAAAGGATCGCCAATCCTTTCATAAGGTTTATAGTCTGCGAACCCTTATGGGTAGAAAACAGGAAAATCATTGAGCTGGAAGAGTCCCTACCAATCCCACCAACTCTAGAAGGTTCTGGATTTCCCCTAGAAGAACCATCAGTATTAACCTTCAAAGTGCCCACTGGAGGGGGCTGCTAATTCCCCAATCTTTGAACTCACTGTGTAACTTGCCTACCTCTCTTACAACAAGCAACAGTTGGGTATAACCCGTGGATGCCCATCCTAGCCACCATCTTCGCATCCCTTTTCTCCAACGGAAACACCACCTCTCCCTTGGCTTCAATCGTCTCCTGAATCATCCCAAGGATTTTGAACCACACCTATTGTATCTGCAAGTGATCCCCTCTGAAAATCCTCCTATTTCTTTCTAGCCAAACTTGCCACAACAAGAAAATAGGCCCAGCATGCCACACATCCTACAAAAATGGCGCCAATAAGGGAGGTCTTCCCAAACTAGTCCAAACCTCCACCAGGGAAGAGGCATGAATGTAGGGGTTGTTCCAGGCTCCCCACCAAGAATGCTAGAGCTGTATAGTAAAAGGACACCGAAAAAACAAATGAGAAGAATCCTCCTCACCACTCCCATAAAGAACACACCTAGAGGGGCCCTAGAATCCTCGCTTCTGGATATTATCCCATGTCAGACACCTATTCCAAGCCAAAGTCCAAATGAAGTAGTTGCACTTTGGGCCAGAAAGCTTATTTGAAACCCTCTTCCACCAAGGCACCTCCACCTCTTCTACCTTTTGAGAGAGCAACCTCTGGTAACCAGGGGCAACAATATAACGACCTTTCTAATTGGGAGACCATGCAAGAACATCCTTCTCCATGAGGGAGCTACACTGTCTACTAGAAAGAATATTGTGAAGCACCAAACACTCCTCTTTCATACCCACCATTGACCACTTATTTGGATTCTTCCACCTGGCCATCACATGCTATCCATGAACATCAAACCACTTAAAGTCGCTCACCCTTGACCATCTCGCATCACCAAATCTCTGACTTAGAGTCGCCAAGTTAGGGAACTAAGAGATAATGGGGGGTAACCATCCCAAGAGTCCATCTAAAAGTGAACCTCCATCCCTCACTTACAAATCCAAAATAAGCCTTCCTTGACAAGCGTCACTCCTTTCTTAGGAGTAGCCCAAATTGCCGATCCCTTCCCTGCCAAAGGGTATCAAGGGATATCTTCCCGAGGAATATCCATGAAATACTTATGGGATAAGATCCTGGCCCATATCCTATCATGCTCAGTGCACCACTGCCAATAAAGTTTAGCAGCTAATGCAGTACCTACCAGCGAGGAATGCCGCAGCGTTAGACTCCCATATTGTGTAGGACAATAGACAATATCCCACTTAACAAGGCTCCATTTTGATGATGATAAACTGCCAGCCCATAAGAACTGTCTTACTAGTGAGTCCAGCTCCTTAACAAAGCCCATCGGGGCTACCTAAAGCATACATCGATAAATAGGGAGAGCTTGAACAATCGACTTAAGTAGCTGAACACAACCCACAAAGGATAGCCAGTGATTGGCCCAATGGGTCACTTTTGCCCGAAATTTATCTAAGATAGGTAACCATGACTCCTTAGCTAACCCGCCCACCATAATAGGAATACCAAGATAAGACAATGGAAGAGCCCCAATTTGAAACCGAAGAATCTGAGCAATTATCCTCTGAATAGAATCTGGAGTGTTGAAGAAAAAGATGGAATAATTTTCCTCATTAATTAGCTGACCCAAAGCCCAAAGATAAATATCCAAAACCTTGTAGAGATTCATGGCTTCCCAAATAGTAGACACCCCCATAAAATTAGTATCACCAAAAAACTGCATATGGGATTGAGGGGGTAAGTCACCTCCCCAGCACCAACCCTGGATGAGGCCCAACTCCACATGTCTTCTCAAAAGGCGTCCCAAACTTTCAACCAACATAAGAAACAAGGAAAGAGAGGGTCACCTTGCCACAACCCATGAGAAGCACTGAAAAGCTCAAAGTGCTCCCCATTAATTAAAACTAAGAATGAAATAGACGTGATGCAACTCATGACCCAATGAATCCACTCCTCACCAAAACCAAAAGCACTCAAAAACTTCTGAAGGAAAGACCATCAAACTTTATCATACGCCTTAGCCATATCAAGTTTGATAAACATCGCCTTTTCTTTGGAATTGGCCATAGAATGAATGGATTATGCAGTTATAACAATACCATCTAGAATCTGCCTACCCTCCACAAAACCACTCTGCTCCTCAAAAATGAGTACCGACAACCACTTTTTTAGCCTATCAACAATTAAAATGGAGATAATCTTATACACCACATACCAAAGAGATATGGGCTGAAACTGACTTAATCTATCTACCCCATCATCCTTGGGAATGAACACTAGGAAAGTGGAATTCAAAGCCTTTAGCATCTGCTTGTTCCTCTGGGATTCTTGGACCACCGCAAATAAATTCATCTTGATAATCTCCCATAAATCTTGAAAGAATTCAATTGGGAAACCATTAGGGCCTGGGGTCTTCCCCTTCTTCATCTAAAACACCATCCCTTCTAGCTCCTCCAGAGTGATCTCTCCCATGAGTTGATCCATCATGTCCTAAGACACTAGGGAAGGGATACAAGAGAGAACCTGTGCTTCCTCCTCTAAACTACCCTGCATATCCTCTCTGAATAGAGAAGTGAAATATTGGACCGCTTCAGACAAGATGTCCTGAAATGAAGAAAGAGTCTCTCCCCTACCATTGACCAGGGTAGGGATAGAATTGTTGGAGTTAAAATGACACTGAGAGGGGGGGTGGTGAATCAATGTCTTAACAGATTTGACCAATTTTCAAAAATTCAAAAACATAGCTCAGATTTGATCTCAATATTACTCTGATTAATGCATTCATGAGTTGAATGTAATCATTCATAAACAAATTTGAGAAAAGTAATAATCCCAACAGTGAACTGAAACAACAACAACACTGTAAAGCAGTGAGCACACAGAAGAACAAAGAGACACAAGATTTTGCCGAGTGGAAAACCCTCTTGGGGTATAAAAACCACTCCCGAAATGCCTTGCAGGCTTAATCTTTTTAATCAACTGTTCACAATGCCTTATAGGCTGATTTTTGAGCACCCACTCAAGGAGCACCAACCCCTTAAATTATATTTCTGAACAATAATCATGTCTCAGAGGATCTCTTTGTTTTTAGTTAAGCTCATAACTCTTTGTTTTCTCGTCTATAGAATACCCTAAGAATTCAACAATTGAATCCTTAAAATATTACATAGAAAATAATATTACAATATATCTCTGCATCTTTGTTTTTTAGATTTTTAATACAGAGTATTTCAATACATATTTGATACAGCCAAAGAACAATATTCATCCATCACAACCAAAGTTCACATAGTGTTTACAACACTGGTTTTTATATCATGTTTACAGTATGTTTGTCATGAAGAAATCTTCAAAAATCCATTTTTCACAAGAAATCTGAAACTCTCTTGCTAATTTTAGAATATGAAGCTGAATAATGATAATCTGTAGATGATGGTAAAAATCAAGAGTACCGCCTGTCCAGAAGGCTTCAATTTCTGCGCTGAATCAAGAGACTTCAAATTGTAACTGATAGATTTTCATCAAAACCACGACTGCCCACCAGCTGAGAACCATAACCTCCCAATCCTCAGAGAATATTTTTCCATGTAACCGTTCTAATATTCGATGCCAACCAATGATGTCAGCCTGCAACTATACTAGGAAATTCACATGTCGGCCACAGTGACAGAGTTTGTTAATCATTCGCCGAGACATCCAGATAGTCCTGCCGAAGGCAATTAAATCGCCAGTCATTCCCCTTAGTTATCGCTTTCGCCATGACCCATCAGAGTCAGGAAGACCTCTCGCAGACCACATTAAGTTTCACCGAAAGCCCTTTTTATCCCTTATGTGTTGCTGTGACATTCTGCTGTCGGGGAGACGTTTCGTAGATGATGCTTTGTTTTACCGAAAGTCATCCTTTCATCCGATGTCACTGAGACAATCCATATTCGGGGAGACGTTTTGTAGATTTCATTGTGTTTCATCGAAAGACTTAAACCTTATCCATTCTGAGTCGCTGTGACAAAAACACACTCTCGCCGAGATGTGTCCTTCATCCATCTTCGCTAAGACAATGCATAGTCGAGGTGACATCTCGTAGAGCATCCTGTGTCTTACCAAAAGCCCACGTGATCATTCCTATTCACTGAGACAAATCAATGCCTATGCCGACAAGGTCCATATGTATTCCATTGGTGAGACCCACAGGGTTCGCTATGAAATTATATCAATGCTGCCACTCTTGCCAATGTGTTCCCATTTAACCTCCAGTTAGTGAGACATAACAATCTCACTGTAACCTCATACCGACGGTATAACTCCTGCCGATAGGGATCACCCTCTGTCGCCGAAACCATGGAGAAGTCATGCCGAAAGCTGCCTGAATATAAAATATTCCATTGGTGAGACCCACGATGTTCGCCAAGACCACACTTTGAAGTCACATTAGTTTCACTGAGATGCCTTTTGATAGAAAATCCATGTGTAATGTTGGCGAGACTGAAGGTCACTCGCCAAGACCTCACTTCGATAACCCTAACTCTTACCAATGTATCTTCCTGCCACCGGTCGGTGTGACAATGTACAATCGCTATGACTTCACACCGAAAGCAGCATGTCTAGCTGAAGTGAATCTTTAATGTGCCAGTCGGTCGATGTAACAAGTCAAAATTGCTAAGACACAATGCCGATGAAGGATCACTTACGTCGAAGAACCACCTCATGTATACGTCGGTGAGACCTGACTCATTCAGAAAGACCTCTCCTCGGTGAAAAATACTCATGCCGATAGACCTTTCCACTGTTGCCAAGACCACGTGAATGTCATGCCGATAGATACCCAATGGTGAAATTTTTCATCAAGGACAAACCAATCAGAACGCAACTGAGAACCAACAAACTCCCCCTTTGTCCTTGATGGAAAAACACAAATGACTCTCCCCCTTTTTGCCTCAATGACAAAGAATAGAAGAAAAAAAATGTGCATTTCCATAACACAACTGAGAAGCCAACCAAAAGTATCATGAGAAACAGCTGCAAAAAGAGTAACAGTGCAGCAACCAAGATTGTAGGAGAGCTGTAAGTGAATCAAAATATATAAGATGCTCCCCCTAAGCCAATGCTTGTAAAATCAAAGAAGTAAAGATTGAGAGATAACTCCCAATCAAAGTTTCAACCTTTCAAATAACTCTTTAGCTAAAGGCTTAGTAAAAATATCAGCCACCTGATCTTGTGAGCCAACAAACTGTAAGCAGACTTCATTAGCCAAAAAATTTTCTCGAAGAAAGTGAAACTTGATAGCAATATGTTTAGTGCGAGAGTGCATAGCAGGATTTTTAAAAATATTTATCGCACTAGTGTTATCACAAAGAATGGAAACAGGTTTAGGAACTTCAATACCCATATCAGATAGAGTTTGACTCATCCAAAGAACTTGAGTACAACATGAAGTGGCAGCAATGTATTCTGCTTCAGCAGTAGAAAGAGAAACATATACTTGTTTCTTGCTGTGCCATGCCACTAAACAATCACCAAGAAAGAATGCAGCACCACTGGTGCTTTTCCTATCATCCAAACAACCAGCCCAGTCAACATCAGTATAAGCAATCAAAGAGAAATCATTGCTTCTAGGATACCAAAGACCATAATCAAGAGTGCCTGAATATATTTAAAATCCTTTTAACAATGACATGGGATTCTTTAGGTGATGCTGAAACTGCAATAGTGCAAACTGCATGATGATGTTAGATCGGTAGTTAAATATAATAGACTGCCAATCATTGATCTATATTCAGTTTGATTTGTATCAGGAGAATCATCAACCTTAGTAAGTTTGCATCCAGTAACCATTGGAGTGCTAACTGGATGGCATTCATCCATCTAAAATTTCTTAAGCCTCTCTCTAGCATACTTGGTTTGAGAAAGAAATATTCCATTTTCACGTTGAGAGATTTGAAGACCCAAGAAGAAATTTAATTCTCCCAATAATGACATTTCAAATTCAGATTCCATTAGCTGAGATAATTTTTTACTCAAAGTAACATTGTTGCAGCCAAAGATAGTGTCATCAACATAAATTTCAACAACCAAAATATCAGAACCTTCAGTTTTAACATAAAGATTGTTGTCTACACCTCCTCTAACAAAACCATTTGAAAGCAAATGACTATCCAGCCTAGAGTACCAAGCTCTAGGTTCTTGTTTTAAGCCATAGAGGGCCTTTTTCAATCTGTAAACATGATCAGGCTTATCTTTGCAAATAAATCCTCCAGGCTGTTCAACATAGACCTCTTCATCTAAATAGCCATTTAAAAAAGCAGTTTTGACATCCATTTGATAAACAGTAAAGTTTTTGTAAACATAAAAAGCCAAGAATATTCTGATAGATTCTAGTCTAGCAATAGGTGCAAAGGTTTCACCAAAATCAATACCTTCTTGTTGAGCATAGCCTTTACAAACAAATCTTGCTTTGTTACGAATAACATTACCATTTTCATCAACTTTGTTTCTGTATATCCATTTGCCTCCAATGACATTCTTGTCATCTGGTCTTGGGACTAACTCCCAAGTCTGATTTTTCTCAATCTGATCAATTTCTTCCTGCATAGAATTAATCCAACATGAATCTGTGAGAACTTCATTAAAATTTTTAGGCTCAAACTGAGTAACTAAACAAAAAGCAATTTGTGCCTTTTCTTCAGATTTTGTTGCCTTTCTTCTAGTTTGAACTCCTGCATTTTTATCCCCAATAATCTGATCTTTGGGGTGATATTTAGCTAGAGCTTTTGATGCAACCTTTTCAGGACTTGCTATTTCATTTTTAGGGCTTGCTGAATCAGTATTAGGCTTTGTTGTTTCAGCTCCTTCTGAAATTATTTCTAGTTCAAGTTCTTCTTCCTCATTATCCTGCAAAGATTCAACATACAAATGTGGTCTTTCATCAAATTTTTCATTAACAACTTCAACAATCTTATTAAGCCTTTTGTTAAGGCATTTATAAGCTTTGTTGTGAGTTGAGTATCCCAAAAAGATACCCTCATCACTCTTTGATTGAAAGCTCCCAAGGTTATCATCATCTTTCTTGATAAAACACTTCCAAAAATTTTAAAGTGTTTGACATAAGCAGTTTTTCCATACCAAAGTTCATAAGGAGTGTGTTTAGATTTCACCCTAAGTTGCACTCTATTCAAAATGTATACAGCTGTATGAACAACTTCTTTCCAATACATATCAGACAACTTAGCTTCATCTAGCATGGTTCTAGCCATTTCTTTTACAGTTCTATTCTTACGTTCAACTACCCCATTTTGTTGAGGTGTTTTTGTTGCAACATACTATTTTTTAATGCCGTGATGTTCATAGTAATCAATAAACTCTTGAGAAGTGAACTCACCTCCTTTGTCAGATTGCAGACATTTAAGTTTCAAATCAAATTCCTTCTCAACCATTTTACGAAATATTTTGAACCTTGCAAAGGCTTCTGATTTGTGCTTAAGAAATGTGACCCAAACCATTCTAGTATAATCATCCACAAACAACATAAAGTACTTTTCACCATTAATAGACCTTGTTCTAGTTGGTCCACATAAATCAGTATGCACTAGCTGTAGAGGTTTTGATGAAGAGTGTTCTTTTGTTTTGAAGTTGATTTTAGTTTGTTTACCACTTAGACATTCTTTGCACACAAATTTTTTTGGCTTGTTAAGAACTGGTAAACCTCTAACATTCTGATTCTTACTAATTCTAACCAGATTTTCAAAGTTTATGTGTCCTAATCTTTTATGCCATAACCAGCTCTCTTCAATTTGACCCATTAGACACATACCTTCATTATTGTCATTGCATGATGAGTCAAGAAGATTGTACACATTTCCTTTTGTCCTCCTTCCAGCTGCAACAGCCTTTCCAAGCTTGTTCTTAATCTCACATCCCTGTGAAGTGAAAAGAACATGATAACCACTATCACAGATTTGACTAACACTTAGAAGATTGTGCTTGAGACCTTCCAAATAGTACACATTATAGATTGGAGTGTCTTCATTCAGAAGAAGTGAACCTCTACCTTTAATTTGAATACCAGAGTTATCATCAAACTTAACATATCCACCTACATAATCTTCAAGATTTATAAACTTATCCTTGTCGCCAGTCATATGGTTAGAACATCCACTGTCTAGGACCCATAAGTCCTTTTTCTTGGAATGAAAAGTAGTTTGAACCAACATAGTTTGTTCAATGTTGTTAACAGTCTTAGGTTTCCAAACCTTTTTAATTTTTTGCTGTTTTGATTGCAGATCAGTTCTGCATTGTTTGACATAATGTCCCAAAGCATTGCATTTAAAACATCTGATTTGTCTAAGAAAACCATAGTGTTGCCTAAGACCAAACCTGGGTATTCTAGGATTCATAAACCTACAAGTGCTCACCTTATGGCCAAATTTGTTGCAAAAAAAACAATAACCATAGAAGAAGGGATTGTATCTGTAAGATGATCTATTACCTTTCAAGGGCTGATCATGATTCTTACCAAATTCTGAGTGATTTGAACCTGAACCTTTGACTTCAAAAGAGGGGTTTCATTTTACATTGTCAATTGAGCATTCACCCTTTTCAAAACCAACACTAGTTTTATCTTTATACAACTTCTGCTTGCTGAGCATCTCATTCAGTTTTAGAGTGCTTTCATATTTTTCAATTTCCTTCCTAAGACAGACTACTTCTTGTTCTAGTTTTTGAATTTCTTGATCTTTGCAGCTTACAGTCTCTTGAAGACAGTCTTCAATTCTTTTAGCTTCTTCAAGCTGAGTTTTCAGAGAGACCATTTCTTGATTTGGTTTATGTTCTTGAGCAAGAACTTGTTTTTTGAGTTTTCTGACCTCTTTTAAAGCACATTTCAGCTCACTTTCAAGATCTACCACACCTTCTTCAATGTCAAAGGTGTTTGAATCTTCTTGCTGAGTAATCTTAGCCATGAACAAGGTTTCATCTTCTTCTGCTGATGAATCTTCAGACTCAAAATCAGTTTCATCTTTACTAAACAAACTCTTCTTCTTCATGAAGTTGATATTTCGTTTAGGTTTAAAGGCCTTCTTCTTAGGTTGTTTTCCAGATTTCTCATTGTCACTGATTTGATCATCATAGGGACACTTTGCAGCAAAGTGACCTATTTTTCCACAGTTAAAACATTTAAAGGGAAGTTTTCCCTTATATTTTCCTGATCCCTTTTTAAATCTTCTAAAAAAATGGGATTCATTAGAATCAAACAACTCTGATTCACCGACTTTGACTTTTTCTTTCTTTTCAGTGTTAAAGGCAGTTTCTTTTCTTGTTGAATTGTTTTTGCTAGTTCTCATTTCATAGGCAGTAAGTATTCCTTGCAGGCTGTCTAAGGTTAGTTTATCAAAGTGTTTCTTTTCTTCTAGGGTTGAAACCTTAGATTCAAATTTGGATGGTAAGGTTCTAACAACCTTTGTGACCACATCAAATTCATTAACCTCTTGACCTAGACCTTTCATTGCATTGACAACTTGATCGACTCTTAGGAAATATTCAGCCACTTTTTCATCATCCTTCATTTTCAACTCCTCAAACTGATGTTTGAGTGTAATGATTTTTGACAGTTTGAATTTCTCATTCCCTTGATATATAGTTTCAAGTTTTTCCCAGATTTCATGAGCAGATTTGCAATGCATGACTTTAATGAACACATCTTTAGTTAACCCACACAAGATGGCATGCTTAGCTCTGACATTTGTTTCATACCTCTTTTTTTTTAGCAGCATCAATGGGAATAGAGGCTAGTACATTGTAATCATTTAAAGCAATGCTCCAAAAATCAACATCAAAAGAAACAGGAAAAGCTTCCATTCTAATTTTCTAGAACACATAATCTGTTCCATCAAATAACGGAGCTCTGGTTACAGAGGCACGGTCATGAGAATGTGCCATTAAAACAAACTCCAAGACCAAGATCAATCCAAGGTGATTAAAACCTATCAGAGGACCCTACGCTCTAATACCAATTGTTGGAGTTAAAATGACACTGAGAGGGGGTGAATCAGTGTCTTAACATATTTGACCAATTTTCAAAATTCAAAAACATAGCTAAGATTTGATCTCAATATTACTCTGATTAATGCATTCATGAGTTGAATGTAATCATTCATAAACATAATTGAGAAAAGTAATAATCCCAACAAAGGAACTCAAACAACAACACTATAAAGCAGGAGCACAAAGAAGAACATAGAGACACAAGATTTTTCCGAGTGGAAAACCCTCCTGGGGTATAAAAACCACTCCCGAAATGCCTTGCAGGCTTAATCTTTTAATTAACTGTTCACAATGCCTTATAGGCTGATTTTTGAGCACCCACTCAAGGAGCACCAACCCCTCGTTTAGAGATATCTATCTCAAGGAGCACCAACCCCTCAAATTATATTTCTGAACAATAATCATGTCTCAGAGGATCTCTCTGTTTTTCATTAAGCTCATAACTCTCTGTTTTCTCGTCTACAGAATACCCTAAGAATTCAACAATTGAATCCTTAAAATATTACATAGAAAAAAATATTACAATATATCTCTGCATCTTTGTTTTTTAGATTTTTAATACAGAGTATTTCAATACATATTTGATACAGCCAAAAAATAATATTCACCCATCACAACCAAAGTTAACATAGTGTTTACAACACTGGTTTTTATACCATGTTTACAGTATGTCTATCATGAAGAAATCTTCAAAAATGCGTTTTTCACAAGAAATCTGAAACTCTCTTGCTAATTTTAGAATATGAAGCTAAATAATGATAATCTATAGATGATGGTAAAAATCAAGAGTAACGCCTGTCCAAAAGGCTTCAATTTCTGCGCTGAATCAAGAGATTTCAAATTGTAACTGATAGATTTTTATCAAAACCATGACTACCCACCAGCTGAGAACCATAACCTCCCAATCCTTAGAGAATATTTTTCCATGTAACCGTTCTGAGATTCAATGCCAGCCAATGATGTCCGCCTGCAACTATACTAGGAAATTCACATGTCGGCCACAGTGACAAAGTTTGTTAATCATTCGCCGAGACATCCAGATAGTCCAGCCGAAGGAAATTAAATCACCAGTCATTCCCCTTAGATATCGCTTTCGCCATGACCATCAGAGTTGGGAAGACCTCTTGTAGACCACATTAAGTTTCACCGAAAGCCATTTTTATCTCTTATGTGTCGCTGTGACATTCTGCTATCGGGGAGACATTTCGTAGATGATGCTTTGTTTTACCAAAAGTCATCCTTTCATCCGATGTCGCTGAGACAATCCATAATTGGGGAGATGTTTTGTAGATTTCATTGTGTTTCACCGAAAGACTTAAACCTTATCCATTCTGAGTCGCTGTGACAAAAACACACTCTCGTTGAGATGTGTCCTTCATCCATCTTCGCTAAGACAATGCATAGTCGAGGTGACATCTTGTAGAGGATCCTGTGTCTTACCGAAAGCCCACGTGATCATTCCTGTTCGCTGAGACAAATCAATGCCTATGCCGACAAGGTCCATATGTATTCCATCGGTGAGACCCACAGGGTTCGCTATGACATTATATCGATGCCACCACTCTTGCCAATGTGTTCCCATTTAACCTCCAGTAGGTGAGACATAACAATCTTGCTGTGACCTCATACCGACAGTATAACTCCTGCCGATAGGGATCACCCTCTATTGCCGAAACCATGGAGAAGTCCTGCCAAAAGCTACCTGAATGTAAAATATTCCATTGGTGAGACCCACGACGTTCGCCAAGACCACACTCTGAAGTCACATTAGTTTCACCGAGATGCCTTTTGATAGAAAATCCATGTGTAATGTCGACGAGACTGAAGGTCACTCGCCAAGACCTCACTTCGATAACCCTAACTCTTACCGATGTATCTTCCCGCCACCGGTCGGTGTGACAATATACAATCGCTATGACTTCACACCGAAAGCAGCATGTCTGGCCGAAGTGAATCTTTAATGTGGCAGTCGGTCAATGTAATAAGTCAAACTCGCCAAGACACAATGCCGATGAAGGATCACTTACGCCGAAGAACCACCTCATGTATAAGTTGGTGAGACTCAACTCATTCGGAAAGACCTCTCCCCGGTGAAAAATACTCATGCCAATAGACCTTTCCATTGTCACCAAGACCACGTGAATGTCATGCCGATAGATACCCAAAGGTGAATTTTTTCATCAAGGACAAACCAATTAGAACGCAACTGAGAACCAACAAGAATTACCATGATGCCTAGCCTTAACAAAATTGAAGAAGAAAGCTGAATTTCTATCTCCCTCTTGGAGCCACTCAACCCGGGCCTTTTGCTTCCAAAAGATCTCCTCCCGTAACTCCCATTCTTCCAAAGATTTCAAAGCCCTTGATTCCTCCCGTAGCAAGTTCTTCGTTGCCCCACTTTCTCTGATTATCCTAGTAATACCATCCAGCTTCGCCTGTGCAGCTGACTTGGCACTAAAATTTTTACGAAAGCATTGTCGGTTCCAACATTTAAGTTGATATTTAACAAACTAAAGAAGCTTAGCAAAGAAATACATAGCCATGCCAAAGGAAGGTCTACCATCCCACCACCACTAAGCAACATAGCCATGGAGATCAGGGTCACACAACCACATCAGCTGGAACTTGAAGGAAGAAGTCTGGGGCAAGTGAATAGAGAGCATAGAAATCTTTGTAGGCCAATGGTCTAAACCCCTCCAGTCCAGAATCTCAAAGATAGAAGACCACATACCACCAAACCAAAAATAGGAGACCATGAACTGATCCAGGCGTTCAACAATGCAGTTATCACTAGCCCTCCTATTATTCCAGGTAAATAGTCCATTTCCTGGCTTGATATCCACGAGATTCAGAGCAGAGATGTTGTCCTGGAGCAACAATATAGAGGCCGCCAACCTTGCAGTACCACCCCGCTTCTGTGTAAGCTTCATGATAACATTAAAGTCACCTCCAATAATCCAAGGATGGTATGGAGCCATGCTATGAATAGAATGAATGTTGGACCACAAGAGTTGCTTGCGTTGCAACTCCATAGGTGCATACATGTTGGAAAAGAGAAAAATTTCCCCTGACACAAAACACGAAGCCACCATGGAGAGGGAGGACTTAAAATACACCCACCATTGGGGGGAAATCTTCCACGGGTTCCATAAGCAAGCCACCCCCCAAAGGACGCCTGAGCCCCAATGCACTGGCATTCACTATTCCTCCATAACTTAGGTGCTAAGCCCAACATATACTCAACAAAAAGCTTGGTCTCTTGTAGAAAAAGGACATCAGGAGAATGACTTCTAGCCAAATCTTGAACAAATTTTTGTCTAGGGCCACTGTTGAAGCCCTTAACATTCCACAATAGTACAATTATTTCAAGGGGCCTGAGAAATGAGAATCCAAAGTCTTGACTAACCCTGACTCCACCAAAGTCTCCCCTATCATTTTAATCTTCTCCAAATCTTTCTTCATGCGAAGCTTGGAAACTTTCTCTACCCCTCCTTTCTTAAGTTCTTTATGCAAAATACCCAAATGAGGAGCTGAATTGCTATTCTTACTCACCTTTGTGCCCAATCTTCGTGAGGGATGAGACAAAGCTTCCATGCCTTTTGCTGCTTTAGTAACCCGACTCGACTTCTCCTAAACCACCATTTGTAAATCTATTTCCAAATTTATGGTACCATCATCCTATGGAGCAGGGGGAACACCTGAATTGAGCCCCTCCTGCCTTGAACTTCCCCCATCCTACTCTAAGCATTGTAAACCCAAACTCTCCTCCTGCTGGGTAGCCTGCTCAGCCTCAAAAGGAGGTCCACATTGATCAATACCCAAAGTCCCCTGATCCAATGCTAACAATCCTGGATGCACTTCCTATTAGCTAAGATCATCCAACACCTTGAACTTATTAAAGGTAGCATCATCATGCCTTCCCTTCAGAGTTCTTTTCTGCCCCTTATTTTTGTTCTAAGCTTTGACAGGAGTAAAACCATCATCCCCGGCTCCACCACTTGGAATAGGTTCCTCGCCCTTATCCATCCTTGGTGGATTACAAGGAGGTTGAGAAGACTAAGCCTCCAGAGGCTTGGCCTTTGGGCATCTACGTTGTAAATGTCCATACTCATGATAGAGATGGCATCAAAAGTGTAAGGTCTCATAGTCTAATTGTTGCACCCAAGAATAAGATCTTGCAAACACTTCTATGGAATATGGCAATGGCTTACTTATATCAATTTTCACACAAAACCGAGCATATGTCATTACCTTTTTCAGTTGAGTTTGCTAGGAAGAACCAACAGGTTTCCCAAGCATCGAAGCTAGTAAATGCAAAAAATCATCGTGCCAACATTCCATTGGGAGCCTTGGCAGTCTGACCCAAACTTGAACCCTATTTGGAAGTTCCTCAGTTGGATTGAAGCCCACATGCCATGGTTTCATGAATAGGCCCACCTGGTTGTAAAAGTACAAGCCCCCTTCAAACACCTTGATCCTATCCACCATGCAATCAAAAGTAACCATAAAATAGTTATTCACCAAGAGTCGAATCTCCATCTCTCCCACTGGTAGCCATGTCTTATGGGGCCAGGCTTCCAAAAATTACAACGAGATTTTCAAACCCAAGAACTTGCAGTACATGGAATGTCTTGAATAGTACTCGATATCTTCTGTTAGCATCTCCATTGGAATCATTACATTCAACCTCTCCTTGCACCTTTCCAAGCACCCATTAATCTTTAGAATCTCGGATCCTCTTGACGAGCCCGCCTCAGTCTTCTCCGGGTCGAGCGAGAATAGAGTATTATCAAAAAATATTAGAACCCTGTGGCGAGGATTTCGAGCCAAAAGCTGCCCAGAAATCCATCCTAGGGCCGGCCCCAGATGCTTCCCCTAGCTGCATGGAAGAAGAGAAAACCCTTGATGGGCTTGCAAATCTAGACACCAAAAAATGACGAGGGGAATAAAACCCCACCACCCACACTCACCACCAAGCACCCAAGCACCCTCCACTCAATAGCCGACACCACAAGCATCCACGACTGAGAAGATGGCAGCGACCACCAACCAAGCTGACACACCCCCATACAAAAAAACTCGCCACGCATAAAGCCAACACTTCACAAACAATCCCCACACAACGCAGAGCCAAAAGCAAAGAGAAAAGCTCAAACAAGAGGGGAGCTCACCCGTAGCCCCAAACACCCAGACTTCACAGCCACCACCCACACAAAAAGCACCAAAATCTCGCTCACAACCCACAAACCAACAACGCCTCTAATGGAGTAGTGAACGCAACATGAAAGCCAACACACACCCAAAACCCTAACACACAGGTCAGCGGACCACACGCCGCAACAGTCCAAAAATGACAACCACACACCACTCCACACCACGAGTCAACAAACAAGAGCCAAAAGAAATGCCCATGCACACCAAATAGACAAAAAGGACCAAAACGCCACCTGCAACAAGAACAAAGATTAATAGAGGCTCCAAATCCGTCTGCAAGATTATGAAAAGGAAGAATCTTCGATAACAAGATTCCAACCCTTCAAATGTGCAAATAAAACCCTCCCCCCAACAGTAATCATCACCAAGAGAATGATCCTGGGAACCGCATGGACATGCAGCCTCCAGATTCAACATGCAGTTTAGGCCGGAATGGTCGCGGGCTCAAACACTAGAGCCATCGCCATCAATTTTTAAAAAGTATTATTTTCAAAGTAAAATTTTATTTATCAATTACATTTTAGATTTTTTTTTTTAAATAGTAAAAATATTTTTCATAAGAACTATTTTAAAAGTATTAAAATATACAAACTTGTATTTTTTGTCTCATTATCACTTAATTTCTTCATAAAATTATTGTTGCATCTTCTTCTTAGATTTTTTCTCAATTTGAAATTATTCTTTTCTTTTTCTCCGTTCTCCATGTGGTTGGCACTGATTCATGTGTTTTTTCATTATTAATTTAATATATGTCGGCACCTTAATATATTTTAATTTTAATATATGTCATTAGCTTACTCTATTTTAATTTGTTTTTGTTAACACACTCACATTACATACATAAAAGTATCTATAAATACATTATATGTATATGTATATGTATATGTATATGTATATATATATACATAAATAAAATATATATAAACACATAAATGAAATATATATAAACACATAAATAAAAATATATAAATAAATTGTATAGATACATAAATAAAATATATATACATACATAAATAAAATATATATACATACATCCCCAGGTCTAGTCTACCACCGTCCTCGTGGTACCAAAGGGTGTGTCGCGCCAACATCACCGGTCACATGAATTTTTTTAACCAAACACACTATAGTTTATAGGGGGTTGCCGAATTCTTGCAATCTATTATATATACATACATAATAAAATATACGTACATACATAAATAAAATATATATGCATACATAAATAAAAAATATACATACATAAATAAAATTCAAAAGTTCAACAGACAAAGCAAAAAGAGAGACAAGGAGCTCAAAAATTCAAAATTCATATTTTCATGTATTGTGGTGAAATCATTATTTTCATAGAGGGGTGAATTTGAAACTATTGCAACAAGTTTGAAATCACCACAATGGTTATGTGATTCTCAAAAACACTTTTGAAACTACCATTTCCCTTAAGTGACCACCATAATGACTACATGATCATTGTGATGATTTTATAACCACTACCTTGATATCATTGGTAGTTTCATCACAATATATGAAATGTAAAATTTTGATATACTTATGTCTAGAAATTTAAATAGGCATAGAAGGGTGCTCAACATTCGAGGAAGTCCCATGGTTTCGTTGGTGCGTGATTCCCAAGGTGTGGGGAGGCCCGCCTCCCCCGCATAGGTTTGCTCTTGGTAGTCACCCCTCTGTGCTTTCTTCTTTTCCTCATTGAATGCTCTCCTTCTTCCATGGTAGCTTCTTCGCTGGCTGTTTGTTTTTATTTCTTGCTCGCATCTGTGTTGAGTTTCCTTGGCTCTTGTTTGTAAACCTTGCTGGTAGGTTTTAATTAATCTTTATGGAGGGGGGTATAGGACCCCCTGACCCTCCTATTAAATCAAATGAGTCTGTATCTTCACAAAATAATGCTACAAAATCATTCAAGGAGGCTCTCACAGATCCCATCTTCTCGATGATTGAAGGCTTGAAATTTTCTGTGGTTGGAGATGGCGGCGAGGAGGATCAAGGGCAAGGTAAGCACTCCTATGAATCCCCTATTGATCTCTTTTTCCATCCAAATGTGTAAATGAAAGCAACAATAGCTAATGAAAGAAATTGTTTAAAAGACATGACAATTTTTTTAGCCACTGTAGATGTAAATAAGTTCTTGACAAGGAGTTATATTGACTCTTGGTTCATTAATGTCTAGCAAAAACATTCAATATTCAAGTTTCTTATTGTAGGATTCTGCAGAAAGGTCTTTTTGTTATTATTTAAAAATAATGAAATGTAGAAAAGACCCCTCGAAATGCCATTCTGGAACATTGGTGGATGCACATTTCAAGTATTCACTTTGTCGACCTCGACAGTTGTAGAGGAAATAATAGCCATCTTCTGCCCTAGATGGGTGATAGTGAAAGACCTTCAACTAGAATTATGGAGGATAATCTTGTAGATTTTGGAACCTGTTGGAAAAGTGCTAAGAGTTGATGAGACCAAAGTCATCTTCCCCAAACTAGATGTTAGGGTCTTGGTTTCAATAAATGTAAGGTTAAAAAATATCACTTACTAAAAGTAACCTTTAATAAGCAAATTCATACCCAAACTAATTAAATAGTATAAGATGATTACTAAATGGTGCTAAAGGAAATAATTAAATAACTTCATCATTATTTTCAAATGGAATTACATACACTAATGAGTCAATATGAATATCAACACAAGGTCGTGCCTTTACAAAATTTAGCCATGTAGGCTTACACAAAGTTAACACAATAGCAATACATATAATTCAAATGTTGTAATGCAAATTAAGGAAACAACAAGATCATAAATGCATCCACAAAAGAACTATAACACAGTGATTTTCATGAGTGGAAAACCCTCATAGGGATGAAAAACCACTCGTAAAAATGTCTTACTGGCTTAATGAAATGCCTCACTAGCAAAGCCTCTTTGACTACAAAATGCCTCAATAGCAAAGCCTCATTGGCTACATGACCTCATTGGTTACAAGATGCCTCACTGGAAATGATCAAAATATCTCACTGACATGACCATTTACAACTTCATTACACATTTCTAAACAATAAAGCAATCAGCTATAGAGGATCACTCTGTTTCTCTACATAACTTTTATCTCCTTAATACTAACACATTTCATATCCTAAAGATTCATAAGAACTGAAATCTATAACAAATAAAACATGTCAGATAATAACCCTAAATCATAGGATATCATTTAAGAAGGCTGTTACAATATATGATCAATGAATTAAATAAAGAAGGTATAGCTCATGTATGTAAACGAATACATATATAAGCTAGAGAATATATGAGTATGAATTCTTTTAAAACCAATAGCTCAATTTAATTTTCAAGAAATATTTAAAAATGAATAGCCATTAGTAGAATGCACTATATAAAATGGCTTAAACATAATATGGTTCAACAACAACAAAATATACAAATGTACATAAATTGTACTTAATATCTATACTTCTAATTTATGGTTAATATGTATTGTATTATGCCAAGAAAGATTCTAATCAAAGGTCAAAGTTTTGTATTAATTATTTATTGTTGATGGGATTCAAAGAAAGAATCCGATTGACCAAAATAGAGAGCATTAAATGCCTTAAAGAGACCGGTCTTATTTTACACTGAAAACTGGCAATGCTAAAAGAATAAATCCTAAAAACAAAATAGGCTTATATTATAAAAAATGTGCACTTACTTAGTCATCCAGAGTATCGAAGGAACATGCCCGTCGAAGCAAATCAGCATGGCTATATTTGTAGATTAACATGCATTTAATTGAGTGAGGAAACACAAGGCACTAAATTTGCAATGTTAGAGATCATGGTTTTATGGGCTGTAGTCTCAAATGGAATCAACACGATATGCAAAAAATGATAGGTTTAAGATTGTTCAATAATGAAATTAGAAGGTGTAAGTCATATACCACAACCCTTCCTAGCACAAAAGAGCATTGATTATGAGAGGGTTTGATACAAAAGCAGTCTCATTCCTATGATATGTTCTCTTCTTTAAGTCCAAGGCCAACACGAGTCCAAGACTCCAGAGATTCTTCACTTTTATGAGTTGCATTTATAATACTGTTATGATTAAATTTGTAATGAGGAATAAATGAGAATCAACTTTTCTAACAATTTAATATTCGGGTTTTTCAAACAAGAACACCATTTAAGTGAAGGCATAAACATAGAAGTCACTTAAATTAAACCTATAGGTGATCAAGATGCTGCTACAAGAGAGAAAATGGTAGGACAAAAAAACTAAGCATGAACATCAACACTACAAGTGACTTTAAATGTGGTGAGAAAAACTATAATTTCCAACTCATGCTCACACCCTCATAACTAATATCCATATAGCAGTTTCAACATGCTTGCAAAGTCACAAAACCATGTTGGGAGATCACACATAGACCAAACATGACTTTCATGCTAGCAACTTAGATTTATTTTGCATAAAATATAGTTTTCACTAAAGCATACATAGCTTTCTCAAAACACAATGTAATGCCCTTACCGCAAACCCTAGAGGACGACACTCTATCAATTGAAAACGAAACAACTTTTTTTTTAAAGTGAAATGTTGCATGATTATAAATGAATATCAACTAACATACTATCCTATGTCCTCTAGGGTTCACTACTGCATTACGTAATTCCCATTATCTAAATTAAAAAAAAAAACCATAAAACGTTTTAATAACCAAATTCTAACATCCATTAAACATCACATCTACACATTACATATAATCAAGTGGTTCATGAGATACATCCATAATATAAACATAAAAGATTAACTATTACATCCATACCATTTAACACGTACAATATCATTGAATACATAATTCAATACAATAGAGTTACATCAGTTTCATCTTAACAACTACATTTTGTACAACAATGCCTCCTCGTAACAAATACGAAGTGTTCAACAACATGATACAAGATACTTCAGTTGAGATTCAGTACAAATACAAATACAAGGATAATAACTCCTAAGAGTAGATACAATGCAGAAGTCTTCAGATAGAGTGAAGTCGCCATGACACGTATAAGGGAAAAGGGAACCCAATGGAGGATGAAACATGTTCCACCCAACCATGTGGGCCCAAAGGTCCACCCCCTGTGCTAGGAGGTAGCAAAGGGCCCCACCATCATTGACAGACAAGGTGGCAAACAATAGACACAACAAGACTATAAGGTTTTCCCACATACAAAGAACAAAATTACACAATACAATAGTGACACAGCTTCCAGAGGCACAACAAACACTAAATGGAAATGCCAGTCAATTTAATGCAAGGTTGTAGTGAGGAGAGTGTCATCGCTTGGTCTTTGCATGGGTTGTCCTGATAGTCTACCTCTAGACACCGACCCCCATCTATGGTTGTCTTGACTGTCGCACATTCGACGTTGGCCCCATAAGGTAACACATGTGGGACCAATTATCCTCTCGTGGAGACAAGGATAATAGAATTGCCGACCAGGCCTTCCCAGCCCATCCTTAGCTTGAACAAGTGTTATAGGAATGGGTGAGGCATCATAACATTTTAGTTTAATGATATTCTACCCAACCCCCTAGTTAATTTATTAGGTTTCCACTTGATTAGGAAACTCCCACATGGGTTGTCCTAGACGCCACTTTGTGTGCCGACCCCCATGGGGAGCCACTCCCCCTTCTACAACAAGAAACTCAACTGAAAACAACAAAGCAAAAACAACAAGCATAAAGCCCATAACCGAATGCTCATACACAAAGGTGGGGCATGAACCTTCCTGCACAAGATTCAACCACAAAACATGAAACAAGGCATGGCTTGTTGCCACAATATCTCATAGCAATTATCACAACAACCAAGTTCAAGAATCGACACAAACATTACGCCATTAACATAGTTTCCTTCCAAGCCTCTGGAAACTCTAAATTTCATTTCACAAGATAGCATAACAATGAACAATTTCCACAATTTAATTCTAATTCACACCCATTCACTTAATTCACATTCAACAATTCAAACAATAATAGTAAATAGATTCTAGACTAGCTACAAGACCTCATCCTTGAAATCCAACGATCATCTTACCATAGTACTTCTTTTATTAAATACAGATTTCCATTTATCAAATTATAAATACATCAATCTTGTCTTAAAGGGATTATTTCCCATTTTACATAAGTTCCAGCCATAATATATAACAATAGGACAACATTGTCTACATATTCATACATATATTTATCTACTTATTTTAAATAAATATCTTATTCTATTCACACACACAAACATATATAATGTTATATAATTATATAGCCATACACTTCTATTTCAGTATACGATTTATATTTATATATATATTCATTTACATAATTGTCATAACTACTAGCCGTTTTGAGATTTCCATATTTCTTGTTTAGTAACAACATCCATAAACTGTTCTTGAAGCACACAAGTTTCTATAAAACCTCCATTTTCTATCATTTTAAATCTTTAGATATCAATATTTTTGAAAACAACTTCTATGTATTATCAATTTTCACTGATGAACAATGACTTACAATATCAAAGGTAACTTTTATATTCAAGTATATATGTATTAAACAAGGTTTGGTCTCCATGTACCACTGACTGCCCCTATATACCTTCAACCATATATGTATATATACATGCTTTGAATAGGATCGAAATCCATGTTTGCTTGTTTAAATTTGTATATCTATTATTTATATATTATCATAAAACATAATTTAATAGTATACATCTGCTTAGTGAACTGATAGATAACAGTATGTCATTGGACAGAGACGAGTGTGGTTAACACATATGATATGCATATGATATATAATGAGAAGTATATAATGGGTTGACATTCCTTTAAGGATATATGTATAACAAAAACCTTTAGATCACCTTTACGTAACTCAACTCAGCAAGAGCAAGGGTGGCAAAAACTCAAGGACACAGGCTTCATATAGTGATTCCAAAGATATCTTTTACCACAGTGAATGGAACACTCAAAACATATTACAAGGGTAATTTACAGGACAAGGCGCACTACGCGCAACATAAAATCCACTATTACCATCAACAAAGGGTACGCCTGATATGAAATTTATATAGCTACAATAGGTAATTCATTTAGCCTGACTTATCATCAGAAAGTTTGAACTTTAACCAAGCTAGCTGGAAGTGTAAGGTATAAAAGAGTGAGTTCCCATGCGCATAAAAATAGAGCAATGTACGCATGCAAAAAATCATTTAAACTGAAGTTTACTATATCCTGAGCCATAATCATTTGGTTTAAACTAAGACTTGGAATATCATTCTTAGCTGACGCCTTCAACAAAAATCAGTCTAACTATAGGTGAGAAGATTGAAATATAAGCACTTTGTGGCACACATCGAATGGAAGAGGGAGGTAATGCATTTCATCCAACTCAAATTGTATGCCAATCACAAGGTACATCTAATGGTGCGTTTATTTCCAGCTACAAAGCATCGACGACTTGAGTTGGCCAGGTTAGATAGATGTAAGCAAGAAGGCATTGCAACCTTAAAATATATTTAATGTGATCGACCATAAGAAGGTGATGGCTTCTATAGGAGGATAGTAATCCACATTCAATAAATTTTAGAGTGATGTTTAGAAAGTAACCACCGTATACCCAGGCGATTACAAAAAGATATAAGAGCAAACTGCCCATTGTTTGGAAAAGCCACAATATGCCCAATATATGGGAAAGCCATGACATCAAAAGGAAAAATAAACCCGCACCAAACAAGTTTACATACCAACAATTCAAAACTCCTCTAATCACCAAAGAATATGCTTAATGCTCTTGCAAACTGAAAGAATAAGGGAATACATATAATGATCTTACAAACTGGAGAATAACGAACGAAGCATACAGGAAAATATGAGTCTACAGGAAATACTGTTTCCAACTATTCTTTTTCTGAGGAATTCATTTTCTTTGAATTTTCTTTTAATTTCGGGATTAATTAACCAGAGTCAAAGATTTACAATGTCTATAGACTAAATTTTATTTCCTAATTGAAATGTGAACAGGAAGGGAAATGGAGGAACCTAGAATAATTCGTGCAATCGAGCTAAAATTGTTGCCGGATTTAGAATCCCAGCTGCAACTCCAACTTCTACCAAGTTTCCACTCTTCAATATTTGCAACTTAAAAACACTATGAAAACCCTGTCCCTGTAAAAACTCCCAAAAGACCCAAATTTTCCAATCTTCACTAGTTTTCCCAGAAAACCCCCAAAAAGATATTCATGGCAGGCCCTTCCGGAATCAGTTTTGCATCTGAGCAAAATAAGCCAATTGCCCCTGTGCAGTTAACTCCCACTAACTAGTTTATTTCTCCAATATTCGTAACTGCCTCCTCTCCAATAAATTCATTAATTTATTTTCATTTTTTCTTCCCCACTCTTCACAACTTCCTCAACTTGTTTATTTAATATTATTTTATAATTTTCACCTTTCCTTTTAACTTGCACTCAAACTTAATCCACTATTAAATATTTAATTAATTAACTTAATCTATTTGTCTTAAATTGCCAACACCATAAAAAAAATTAACATATTTATTAAATATTTCATTATTAAACTATAAGTTTTAATTTATTTAAATTAAACAAAACATCAATAGTATTTTATTTATTAAAATTACAAATTTTATTAAAATATTTAATTAAACTTATTAAATACCTTAATCTGAAATACCCTTTCATTTAATATGAAATCCTTCCCAACATCAATCAAGCAATTAACTCAACAGACGGATGAAGCCTCAAACCACAACATGGTTAGGACGAAGTGCGGAGGGGCAGTACACACAACATTTTTCTAATTTTTAAAATGCATTGGAAAAATAATACATAGATCTACAAAAATAAATAAATATTTTCATAATAACTATCTTTAATATAATTTTATAAATACAATATAATCATAGATAAACATCATGCTAAAAATAGCAGCAGAGATAGACAGTCAATAATTAATACATATCTCAAAATTTACAAATTGGTTGAGGCTGATTTTTTTATATGATTTAAAACATGTAGTTATGCACCTTCCATAAATTTTTTAGAGAAACCCAGTTCATAAAACTAAAGTTATTGATGCTATAACAAACTGATTTTTCTCATAACAAATTTACCAATTTTTTAAAAAAGTAGTCCACTTGTTTTAATAACTAAAGATAAACTATAAAATATAAAATCATAAAAATTGGAGATAAAGTTTATCCCCTAATTTAAAATCATATATCCAAAAATTAGAAATACCCAGATCACAATTTAAGAGATATATTTAGACTAAGAAAGGTTACTATTTTTCTTTTCAGTTTCTTCCTAAGTCTTCTATTATGTTTTCTTTCTCCTATACAAGAAATTATATTCAGATCAAATAACCTATTAAATATTTCTACTAACCTTTAAGAATTCCCAACAAATCCAATTCAACAAAAAATCTTTTCTAATCTTCAAAACTAATGAAACTATAATTTGTTTAAATCTTTTTTTTTTTGCACAAAAAACATATAAATCACAATTTCTTCACACAATCCTATATTCAATTATTAACCAAAGTAAGTCTTTGCTAAAGCCTTTCATGATAAGAATCCTACCTCAATCCTTGTAGCAATTTGGTAAAAGATAGAGATGAACCAATCAATTCAAGAAAAAGCACAATAATAATCCTTCAATTTTTCACACAAAAAAAAAAAACGCTTTCAAATCCCTAAGCTTCAATAACCTGTTTTCCTTTTTTCTTCTCGTTTTTAATAACTTTTGTTTTGAGACTGAAAAATGTGATCTTGTGTGTAGAGAGAATGAGGGATCTTTCTCTTTTTTTTTTTATTATTATTATTATTTTTTGATCCGTAAGGCGATAATTTTATTGAAATTTAAAGAAATTACAGTCGTCTGCTAGGCAGGAGATGTTTCAGTGATAACCAACATACAGCCAAAATGTAGCTAACAAAGATGAACTCCGCACAGTTCCAAAACAGGGCAGAGTACCAAAACGGAGGAGATAAAACATAGGCCCGACCTCCACAACAGCCAAAAAACCAAGGCACGAGTTCGAATATACAGAGTATCACAAGACAAGCGATAACATAAACCAAACAGGCAACAACATATACCCCAGTAATTCACCAGAAACCATTTACCTCTGCAAACGAAATGAAACCTTCCAACCAGTCCGTTCCATCCATCGGCACTATCTTTAATTTTTGTTTCAAAAACTCCACTGCCACATCTGCAAGCTTACGGTGCCGTGATAATGCAAGTCCTTTGAGATCCAGAAGAAAAGGATAAACCTTGACCGCTTCATCCGACTCCCATAGAGAAGCAAGGTCTTCAGGACGCGGAATACCCTTCCCAATAAAAGCCGCCTTCAAAGTCATTTCGAGACCCCCAAGCAAGTCATCTCGGAACAATCGCAACATCAATTCACTGGCCACTGTCTTCGGTGTATCAAGATCCAAGAGCACAGCGAGGAACTGCGATGAAATTTGAGCATTGTCGCGGGCGAATTCTTTTCTTTCTAAGTGTCCTTTACCAAGGACCATCTTCACAGCAGCCAACGACACCGGATCATCCACAAGCAAAATGCGTTTTAGGCGCTGGTCCGTGATCTCACGAAAGGCAATCTGCCTCTCCGTAGCCGTTAATGAAACAGGAGTGTCAACCCCAAAGGATTCCAGACCATTCGCCGAAAGGAGAATGATAAACTTTGATTTTGACTGTCTCTCCATTGGCAAGAAATTTCCAGTCGCACCCTGCAACAAAAACACAAAAAACAAAAACCAAAATGCAGAACCCATGCTTTGGAAAGGGCTTCATAAACTTAATAAAAACCCCGAATAATGATCAGTCAGACTTCGCATACGGAACAAAATTATGGCGAAGTAAAACTGTCCTTGGCGTGTGTGGAAATATAGCCTCCGTTCATCCAACTTAGAACCATGATGAATGCAATTAATAACAAATACCACTAGGCACGTCCGCGATCAGTACGAGGGTAGCCGTGCTCGACGTGTCACCCAGACAACTTCGTGGGAACTGAGCCCAACATGCCATTAAACCGGCTCCAAAAGTTTTGAACCAGTAGACTGCCAAAACACCAAGCAAGGGTCACCCGAATTCTGCCAAAATTAGAAGGTTGATGTGACAAAAACATGCCAAAACTGGATGCAAACTGTCCAACCCGTTCGCCACCTCACGTCCACCCTGGACACCCCATGCCTATGAGAGGGGTGAGGGGGAGCCCACCCATCCACCCACAATGAATTACCTTTTTGAGCACTCTTTGAAGCCCAGACCAATTACTCCCATATTAGATAGCAAATCTGCTTTAGTATTACCTTCCCTGAGAGTATGATTTAACATAACTTGCTCAAAGTTGTTTAACTATTCTAAAGCTGCCTCCAAAAAAACCCCCAGTTTCCAATTGTGAATCTTCCTCGTCCTTAGCGCATTTATGACAACTGTTGAATCCCCTTCAACCACCAAGTTTTGAATACCTAGATCTTTGCTTAGATTGAGACCAAGGATCAGGGCTTGGAATTCTGCTGCATTATTCGTTCCGTCTGCAAGAGGCTGAGCTAGTTTCCCTAAGACCGAGTCGGTGCAAGTCCTTATTATGCAGCCAGCGCCAGACGGTCCCGGATTCACTTTGGAGGCCCCATCAAAGTTTAATTTGGCCCACCTCGATTCAGGAGGGATCCATTTTATCTTATTCCGTTGTTCAGCAGATGCAGCTTTGCCTGAACACTCCAATGGAGGGGATTTAATACCAAACCATTGTTTCAAAATTCATGCATCCCATCTAGTGAAATTTAGATTCTTGTTTTTCTCTTGCAACTGAGAATTAAATAATTCTACAATGCAAGCCTCAATCTTGCACTGTATCCTTGGGATAGACATCTCTTTGTCTTGAGAAAGACGTCTATTTCTTTCCTTCCAAACTTCCCATATAAGAATTGAAGGGCTCATTTTCCAAAGGTCTCCAAAGATGGAAGAATGAGTATAACTTGGCCAGGAGTTTAAACAACCCAAAAGGGTGCCTGGAAGAGCGGAGGACCAGCTTAATTTAGAACGCAGCCAACACCAAATCTGTTGAGTATATGAGAAATTCAAGAGTAAATGATTCACAGTTTCCTCTGCCTCATGGCACAAAGGACATCTGGTTGGACCATGATAACCCAGTTTAATAAACCTATCTCCTGTAAGAATTCTGCCCTGCGCAGCCGCCCAAGTGAAAAGCCCTGCTTTCGGTAAGCAGGCCTTGTTCCAACAAAGATTGCGAGGTAGTTCTGATTTTGATTCAAATGAAACTGAAAGCACATTGTAGCCCATCTTGGCCGAGTAAACCCCATTCGGAGCAACATCCCATCTCAATCTGTCTTCTCCCATTCTGACCCATATTCTTCGCCTTGCCATCTCCCTTTCGAAAAAGTTAGTCTCTTGATCACCCAAATTTAAGCATCTCACCGATTTCCATTTCAATATACCATCCTCCGCATTCTCCGCGAAGTCTATATAATCCCGAACTTTCGAACCCCACATTTGCTTAGTTTTCTCCATTATTTTAGAAAGTTCTGGGATATTTGCTAATGCAGAGTGACCTTCCCACGAATCCTCCCAGAATAACGCCTCCTTACCATCCTTCACCTCCCACGTAAGGAAGTCCGAGATCAATCCTCTGCAATTAATAATAAAATTCCAAATCCGGGAACCGGAAGGGAGAGATTTTGCAGCTAGGAAATAGTTTGGATCGGGAACCAGGAATTTTGCTCTGACAATCTTTACCCACTTTAGGTTAGGTTTGGAATAGATAATCCAAGCAATTTTAGCCCCCAAAGCCTTATTTTGCCTTGAAACATCTCTCAAGCCTGTCCCATCATTCTCACGCTTCTCACACACCTTCTGCCAATTGATGAGAGGAATTTTCTTTTGATCTGAGTTGCCTTTCCAGAAGAAGTCTTTCATTACCTTGTTTAAATCCTTGCTCGCACCACTGGATAATTGAAGGCAAGACAACATGTATATAGGGAGAGCAGAGATTACAGATTTCAACAAAGTTAATCTGCCTGCCCAAGATAACCATCTATTCTTCCATGAAGAGATTTTATCTTTGCATCTGTTGACCATTGAGCTCCAGGCACTGTTGCTTTTGATACCTTTATCCAAAGGCAGGCCTAAAAATTTGCATGGTAGTTGTCCCATTTTGAAGCCAAGAATCCGTAGAGTTTGAACCTCACTAAGGCAGTTTGTGTTGAAGAAAAAAACTTCAGATTTGGCCTTGCTTACTTCTTGCCCAGAAGCCTTAGAGTATTCTTCAAGCAATTTTTTAAAAATTTGTGCCTCCTTTACTGTTGCTTCGCCAAAAAGCATTGTGTCGTCTGCAAATTATTGGTGAGTGATGTTGGGAAGACTACTAGTTACTTGTAGACCCTTAATCCAACCAGACTGCCTTGCATTTTCAATCGACCTCCCTAAAGCTTCAGCCATGATTATAAACAGAAAAGGGGATAACGGATCCCCCTGCCTCAGACCTCTTGAGGAAGTGAAGTATCCCTCCGGGGAGCCATTAACCAAAACAGAATATCTCAGACAAGCAACCCATTCAAAGATCCAATCTAACCATTCCTTTTGAAAGCCAAAGGCTTCCATTACTTTAAAAAGAAATCTCCAATTCACTCTATCATAAGCTTTCCTGATGTCTAATTTCAATAACATAGCCGATTTGTTCATTTTTTGGATTGAGTGAATAACCTCTTGGGCAATGATTATTCCATCTAGAATTGAACGCTCTGGAACAAAACCTGTTTGTTCCTCAGAAATAATAGAGGGAAGGATTTTCTTCAATCTGTTGGCTATAACTTTGGCTAAAATTTTGTAGATTGTGTTGCATAACAAAATTGGGCGAAAATCTTCCCAATGTTCAGGTTTCTCTTTTTTAGGGATCAGAGCTAAGAAAGTGTTGTTTGCCTCCTTTAAGACCCTTCTGTTCATTCTGGAGTCTTCAATGGCTTCCCAAATCTCCTTTCCCAAAAAGTGCCAGCATTTCTGAAAGAAACCAGCCGGAAAACCATCTGGACTAGGAGCTTTTTCTGGCTGCATCCCAAAGATTGCCTCTTTCACTTCCTCTTCTGAAAATTTTGCATTTAGTGAGCTTAATTAGGCTTGAGAGACCAATTTCGGTATAAATTGCATAAAGGAATCTTGAGCTTGCCAGTTTGAGCCTTCCCAGTCATTAAGCAAATTCTGAAAGTAATTTACTGCTGAGCCCTTAATGTCATCCAAGTCCTTTATCAACCTGCCATCCCCACCTCTCAAACAGGAAATTCTGTTGAATTCCCTTCTTGCTTTTGTGGAATTGTGAAAAAACTTCGAATTTCTATCCCCTGATTTTAGCCAAACTTCTCTGGATTTTTGCCTCCAGAAAATTTCTTCTTTGGAAAGTAAGTCATTAAGCTTTCTGTTTAGAACCTTTTCTTTCATGTAACAAGATTCATTCATTCCACATTTCATAATTTCATCTGCTAAAGAGGCTAATTCTACCTCAGTTTGCACTTTCTCTTCGAAGATGTTTTTAAAGCAAGCTTTATTCCAATGCTTTAAATGTTGCTTGAGGTATTTTAACTTTGTGATCACATTGAAAAAACTTGAACCTACTCTCAGGCATTCATTCCACCAATGTTCAAGTAACTCAAGCACTTGGGGATCCTTAAACCACATCATTTCAAATTTAAATGGACATCTGACCCGACCCTTATCCCCTTCGAAGGTCAACTGAACAGGGAGATGGTCAGAGCCCGTACCAGAATTTATTTTGCATTCTAAAGAAAAAGGAAAGAGGCTCAAGTTTCCTTTAAAGAAAAAGCGATCTAACTTTTCCGCAATGCTACCAAACCCTTTTCTACGATTCATCCATGTGAATATGCCATTGCTTATGGGGATTTCAAATAAAGAATTTCTCTCCACAAAGCTACAGAAATCCTTTTGAGACTGAAGAACTTTACCAAAACCCCCATTCTTATCTTCCATTCTGAGAATGGCATTAAAATCCCCCCTAGAATAATGGGTTCTTGGTGCAGGTTTTTCAAAATACCATCCAATTCTTGCCAGACTACTCTTTTCTGAACACTCAACATAGGTCCATACACATTTATTAAAATAAACTGAAGGTTCGAGATTAAACTTCGTACCTTGCATACCAGCCAATGACGACTCGAATTCAATACTTCTAATAAGACTATCTGTGGTTTCCATAAGATCAGCAGATCGCCAAAAGCCCCTTCCGCCTTCGAACTAGCCCATTTCCATAGCTTCAATTTCCTGCCAAAGATCTCCAATGCAGACCCACCTAATTTTGTTTCTTGAAGAAGACATATTTCTGATTGACATACTTCAATGTGGCGCCTTATAAGGCTCCACTTGTTAGGAGCGTGTAAGCCCCTAACATTCCATGTTAGGAGTTTCATTGCTGTTCAGGAAGGGCACTACCCTTCCCTACTTTGATCATAGTATCAATTTTTTGTTGACCATTTGCTTCGCCATCCTGTTTTCTCTTCTCTTGATTAGGAATTCTACCCCGCTTTTTTTGATCTCCGCAATCTGGAGTTAATTTGAGAATATCCCTTCTGTGGATGCCTAAGCGCGATTTCGCCTCCTGTAGTTCCTCTGTCAACTTCTATTTTTTCCCGGATTGAGGACTTAGCAATTCTGACAATACTTGATCGTCTGGCTCCCAATTTTCCTCTAACCCATCTGGGCAAAGTCCATCCTCCAGTGACCCCGGCTTCATCTTGGCCGCCTCCGCTAGTTCCACTAATTCTTTCCCGACTTCTATCAAAGAATCCAGCTCGACATTCAGACAGCTATCCCCCATGATTTCTAGGGTCTCGGAGATCTTATCTTCAAGCGCCTCAAACTGCTGCTCCCTCCCCTTTTGTACTTCTTAAGATGCCTGGTTGAGATCACACTCCTCCAATAAAGATGGAATAGAGATCCCCTTAGAGAAACACCATCCAAAGTACCCGGAAGCGGTAACTCCTCATTTGCTTCAGATGAATTCTGAGTGATTAAAGACTTTGACTTTTCGAAAACACCCTTTGGCGAGATTAGGGTTTCCTCAAAGATTCAGGCAGATGTTCGAAGATTCACTAGGGGAGTGGGGGTTTCCATCGAAACCGATTTTCCTGCCTCTTTATTGCTTACCCTGCATGCCAGAGTGCGAACCAAATTGTTGTGCATTAAGGAATCCCATTCTAGCTTTTGAATCCTGGTCCCATAGTCTGTTATCAATTCAATCTCACTCCAAATCGTTCTGTCTACATTATTTTCAACGCAAATGCGCACATATGTTTGATTTTTCTTGGCTATTTTCCTTTCTTCGGCACATACAAAGGTGCCCAAATGATTCCCTATTTCCTCGAGAATAAGAGGAGCCCAGTATTCCAACAGAAGATTTGGTAAATTGTACCAATCTTGTTGGAATTCCATCACATGAGTCATTGGATCAAAACCCACTGACCATTTCCTTAAGTAGAATCCGCAGCCATCTAAAACCCAAACCCCATGGACTATCTGGTCTCTGATGTTTTTGTTAGGGCATATTACCATAAAGAAATCATTTTGAAGCATTTTGAATTGCAGATCCGCACCCCAACGCTCTTTCCACCATTTCTCTAGATATTCCCAGTTAAGAGACTTCCCGAACCATTTACCAAACAAGCCTAACTGCTCTAACCGCAAAACTTCCACTTGCATTTTCGAAGAACTGATTACCACTTTTGCTATGCCACTTTTTGATTCTTTGGGCCAAGAAGATCCAAGAGTTCCTTTTCCACCCTTCGGCCTATCTTCCCGTACTTCCTTCCATTCCTTGGCCAAGGGCAATTTTTTTTCCATTCCAAAACCCCCTTACCAGACCTGGCATTGGAAAACTTTCGTGAAGCATGTCTATCCGTGCGCGGAGGAACGTTCTGACCCATTTTTGTTTCCTGCTGTTGTCTTGGCCTTCGAAATTCTTCATTGCAGTACTGTCCATACTTGTTCCTTCCCCTTGCCAGGCCTGTGGCTTTTTGTGAAAAATGTCCGTGACTTGAATCCTCTGGAAAGCGACCATTTGAGGCCATAGACTGTGGTCGGGCCCATCGATCTTTCCTCCAAACATGCTCAAGATTCCCTGATCTGTTCACATTGGGTCCCTCACCACCTCTGCCCCCATGCTGAAACCTTTCCGACCGTTGCATTCCACCATGAACGTTGCAGAGCTTCATTTTTGACTTAACTCTTTCCCCTTGATTTCAAAGATTTGGTCAAACCTCGCCAAACAACCTTTTTTTTTTAATTTTTTTTTCATTTTTTGTTTTGCTTTGTTTTTGTGTTTTATTTTCTAAATTTAAGTTCTATTTTCTAATTTTCTAATTTTCTAATTTTCTATTATTTTCATTCTCATTATTTTGCTTTCTAAATCTTGCTTTCTTTTCTATGATTTATTTCTAATTTATCAAATAAAACTAATATTTAATAATAAACAAGATTTATTAGTTTGCATCACAATTATCTATAAAACAATAAATAATAATAATCTTATTCTTCAAATAAAAAATAAAATAAAAATAAATTAAAACTATTTCTTCTATTTTCTATGAGCATTTAATTTTAACCACCAATTAATTAAATAACAAACTATAAAATAAGAAGCAATATAATATGATTAATTAATGCAATTCTAATGCAACTATATGAATTCTAAGTGTTTGTGTGTGCAGATTTCTTTCACCACAAATTGTCATCAGTCGACTAGACACCCCCTCCTCGATGATACTCTCTCTCTACTGTAAGCATATTTTTCTTACGCACATGAGTCAAATTTTGGTTAACAATCATTAAAATAGTAACATTAAATTGAAAAATTAATTACTGAAAATAGGGGTTGTGACATCCTTCCCCCTTAAAGAATCATCATCCCGATGATCAACTTAACTAAAGATAAAAATTTCATACCTCTTAAATTCTGTTTTACCTCCATGTTAAAATCAACCCACCTGACAATTGTGTTGCTACTCCACGCACCTATTTGTTCATAACTACAAAAATTCCTTTGTCTAACATTCATTAACTTATATACATTGTTAGTATGTCATTGTTCATCAAATCAACTTGATTCCATACTTTACAATGAATAAAAACATGCAAGCTAATTCATTTCCTTCATACAATCTTATTCATATTCTAGGCATTTACAGAAAAATAAAACACTTATGTTCATTTTTTCAACATGCCTACTCGCATGAGACATCAGAACAATTGCCCTTATGATGAAAAACAAGCATCCCATACTACTTGTTATCATCATTGGCAAATCAAAAAGTCTCAACAACAATTTACAACAAGGTCTTCAACTTGAAACATAAAAGATAAGAAAATCTTAATTTTTCAACATATAAAAGATCATTACATGATTAGAAGATCAAAATAAGAATTTCATCAAATTTCAATATTGATACATCCATTTACCAACAAAGTAAATCTTAATTTATATTGGAAAGAAAAATATACAAAATGTACAATTTCTACATTTGATCAAATACAATCATAATTTTCATAAGAAGAAGTATAAATTTATGCTACATCTATTTTTTGAAAGCTTCAATTGTATATTCTGTTTGCAGCTACTATACCCAACTAGCTATTCCCAAGCTAACAATCAAAAATCAAAAACATGGTTAAAATGTTTTTTCCACCCAACCATGAACACAACACTTCCCTGGGGTTCTCCCTAACTCGAAGAATACCCGGTCCTGCATGAGGCACTTAGAACCTATATAAAAAGGGCAGGAGGGAAACTCTCAATGCATGCTTGATGCATTATATGCATTCAACACTAGAATGAACATACTTGCATATAGGATGTGGCAAAGAAACATATAACATATAGGTTAGGCATTCATTATCCATTTATTTCAATGGTACACTATAGCTTTGGCCAAAGTATAAATACAAAAAAGTGGTTGATCTTGAAAAAGAAGATCACCTTCTCTGTTAATTCGCATTCAAGATCTTGTTTGAGAAGGTAAGCTTAAAGCTTATTACACACAACACATTCAACAAGAATAGTCTATCTCAAATTGCATAAAAATACAAATTAGATAATATGATAGTGCATAACATGCACCAATGCATATAGAATGATTAATTAACAAAAGAATACATGAACCATTTGTGCATAACTTGCATAGTGTACAAATACATAATTTTCTTGTAGTGCCTCACTCACACAAAATATGGCATATGCATCACATACAATGATCATTTCTCATTCAAGTTTACGTACAATAAATATGGTAAGTGCATCACTCGCACAGTAGTATAGTTATAGTGATCATTACTCGATCCAATAAACACAATGAGTATCAAAAGTATATCACACACACAAATTATGAATGTAATCATTACTCAAGTGCTTTATCCGCACAAAGGAATCAATAACTTACTCTAGTGCATCACTCACACAAGAACAACAATAATATGAAATATGCATCACTCACATTAGTATAAGTATAGTGAACATTTCTTGTTCAAGTATAATAGAAGTATAGTTAAGGAAACAATTTTTCTATGATATGAATACAATCACCCATACAGATATGTCATTTGCACAGAGCGTGAGAAGTGTATTATTGCACAAGTATCATTCTCATATAGTACATATGTATAAGTACTTTCACTAATAACAATCAAGTTGTAATCCCCCTCGTGTAGCTATTACTTTGTTGATACTCTTTTATGTTGTACTGTGGACTTGAGACTTGGATGGTGATTGTTTCACTAGTTTGACTTGTGTGGATTTGCAGTTTAGTTTGTTTGCATGCTCATGATACTATTTTATGATGATTGATGACATATGATTTGTGGTGCTCGCCTTTATTTGGTTATGTTATTATTCTCATGTGGTACTATGTTGTGAGGTTATAGCTTAATGCTTGTTTCTGGACATCTATGATGATGTGTTTTTTGTTTGAGTCTTGGTGAAAGGATGGTGTAGCATTTCTTGTTCACGAGCGCCCTACTATGTCGCGACTACCTTTCATGGTGTGCTTGTAACTGAAGATTTATATGTTACTTGATGTTGGTTTGATGTAGGATGCAGGTACTGGATATCGACTCCACCTGCGTTGTTAGGTCTAAGTGTGTCCTACAATCCCAACAGGTATGAAGTTGAAAACGGAGTTGACAAGAAAGTCCTCGTCCGAGTCTGTCACCTCGTTGTTGTGTTTGATGGTGTCATTCGTCTACGACTTCGTCTCCGTTATGGTATCGTCCCATTTGGTGTCGTTTATTTTAATTGTTTAATTAATGTTGCTTGAATTTATGTTGTTGTTGTTGTTCTTGGGGTGTTAAGTTTATTATCGTTCAAGTATTTAGTTAAGTTAACGATGTTCGTAAGTAGTGTGTTGATTTAGTTAATGTTTCAAATTAAATTATTAAATTAGTAAATGAATGTTGTTAGTTATTTAGTTATTAAATTAATTTTGGAATTTAATGATTTGATAATATATATACTTTCGTTAATGTGGAATTTCTTTTAATGACGTGCAATGGATTATTGTACCACTTATTAATAATGTTGATTTTTATATTTAAATAAAAAGGAAGATTATTATTATTATTATTAAAGTTATTTTAATAAATTACTAATTTGGAATTTAAAATGAAAATTTAGAAATAAGAAAATTAAAAATGCAAAAGTAATTTAAAAGTTAGTAAAAAGGAGTTTTTATGGGAAAGATTTCGCATGTGTGGGCATGCATTGTTTCAAACTGGAAAAATGAAGGTAGCTTGCCATTTTTATGGATTTTCACATTTTGTCATTTGATTTTTATCTTCGAGAAAAAGATAAACAATTTCCTGAACTTAAAAAGTGAGAGGAGTTAATTTTTGGGGTTTTTTTTTTCAAAAGAAAGTAGAAAAGTATTTTGGCTTTCTCTATGATTTATTCTAAAAGAGATCATTCTTCTATGCAAATCATTGTCTTTCTCTGTCAATTTTTTTTTGATAAAAATAATATAGTTTGAAGATTTAAAAGGAGGTTGGTTTCTGTGAACGGAATAAGGGCTTTGGGATTGTAACGAAAGAACGGTTTGCTCATTGTCTTCATCAACGGACGTTGGTTTTCAAGTCGGTCAACATTCTTCTTTATTTGTATTGTGAAGTTAGTGTATTGATTTCAATCTATATTAAATTGCTAAGTCATCCTTGTGCGTTTGAGCACTCAGTAATGGTTAATACTGGTAGTTTATTGTGCCTTGCCCTCATTTTTATTTTGGTTATGCCTTCTTTTGTTATGAAGACTGGAACGATCTGTGGTAGCCTTGCATAGATTAGTATATAGGTATTTATAATTGTGTGCATTTTTTTAAAAATTTCTATCATACTCTATGTTGGCCACGCCTTATGCTTTGTTCCTGCATTAAGTCATTTCCTAACTTCTTCCTTCGATTGCATACCTCTCATGTATCTATAGAAATCATTATTTGATTGAATTTATGTTGGTTTTGTTGTCTCAGAGCAGCTGAGTTGATATGCTTGAGTCTGTATCCTGTGTTGAGTATTAAACTCTGAAAGTCAATTCTCAATTTAAATAAAACACCTTTCATCCATGCCTTGAATAACGAAATCAATGCCTAAAGCAAATTATAGGTTGGCCCTCTTCATTGACTGTCCCCTCACCTCTTTGATTTCTATAGCCACGTCCTCCAGTTTCTATTCTCTTGTGTAGTTTTTTTGGTTGTTGGGCGCAACTTGCATGCTTTGCGTGCCCTCTTTCAACTGGGGTGGGGTTTATTTTGTTTAAACTTGTATCATTGCAAAACGCTGAAAAGAAACATTTTTGATGAAGTGTAATGCATGTGTATTTTGGTAATAATGTCTGTAGCATGTAATGTAGTTGTAATGAAATTTTAAAAAAATAACTTAGGGTGGATTAAATGGTGATTGAATGGAGTGACTATCTAGAACCCTCCTTGGCGTGTTTTTTTTTTTTGTGGGCTATTCCCTGTCTTGGTAAGTCACCTTGCTTGTAGGTGCGACATGCTTTTTTTTTTGGTGAAAAGTGTGTTGGAATTTTATGCCTTGCTGCTATGTGCAACCATGGTGGTTGCGCCCTTCCACCTCCTTACTGATTCTTTCTCTGATTTGGAAGTGTGCACCGGTTTCCTTGTTCACCTGCATAATTTAAATATACTTCCACCGTTTCATCTACATAATTCATATATATTCTTTCTACTAGTTTTGTTAGATTGAAATGCATTAGGCGTTTGTTCATATACAATATATATTTTATGCATTTTACTTTAGTAAGATTTAAGTATGCTTTGTTGTGAATCTGTGCGAATGATTTTAACAGTGATCTTAATAAAATAGATATGATTACATATATGTTTTTATATATATAAATATGTATATATTTGTTCAATCATTTAAATGTCTTATATATATATATTTGTGGACCTTTATTATAATTATATAAATATATATTTAACATAACATTGGTTAAACAGAGTTTGATCGAGTTATAATATATAATATAGAAAACGTTTTCATAGTTTACTTGATTAGTTAAAAGATCCTTACTATGATGGATTAGATATGTTCTCTCTCAATTTAACGTTTCATTTATCTATATAATTAGAAGATTCAAAAGATTGAATTTAATGATCTTGTCACAAATTTAAGAAAGTAACATTGTTATGGTTTATTTAAATGTTTTTGTATATGATTGCTTGTTCATGTTAGGAAGATTAGATGTTGACTTTGGTTATTTGAAGTGAGGTTTCCTTTTGGGTTTACTTGATTGTGGTTCCATTTCAAATGTACTTTTCTTTGTTTTACTCTGCTTGTTGGGTGAATTTATGTTGGGACATGTTTTAAGTACATTGGGAACCTGCATTGTTTATCTTACTGCATTTGGTAGATTGGTTCTTAGGCTTCCATAGGCAATGGGGTAGAGTGATGTATGTTGAATTTTAAGTGGTTAGTCCCTTGTGGATTGTTGCTTATTTTATGTTTTGTATTTATATGGGTGTACCTTGTTTCATGATCCTTCATGTATTGAGTTATGATCTTGTGTGAGTATGTACTTGCCTCGCCTGTATTATGGGTTGTTTAGGTTTTGTGTGTACATGCTTCTGAACACCCATTCTTGTTGTGTATTATGTTTGGTATAACTAGGAGAGTGGCTCATCATGGGGGCCAATGCATAAAGGGGCAGCCTAGATAGCCCATGAACGAGTTGGTTAAATAAGTGAAAACCTAATAAAACACACTAGGGGGTTGGGGTAGGTAAACATTAACTAAAGATAAGTCAGATACCTCATCCATTCCATTAGTGCTCTCATAGACTAAGGGTGGGCTGAGAAGGCCATGGTCGGTAAGGTTGCTACCTCATCCTCACAAGAGGTTAGTGGTCCCACACGTGTCACGTTATGGCACCAACGCCCATTGAGGGGTAGCCAGGATAACCATAGATGGGTGACGATGCTGGTAGAGAGGCAGCCAGGATAACCCATAATAGGGCCATGCGATGACACTCTCCCATAGTACCCCCTTGCCATTATCTTTGTATGTCTCTGGAAGCAGTCATCTTGTTGTAGTCGTTGATGTTGTTGATCGTTATGTTCTAGTTATTTTTTTGTGGTTTAGTCTTGTGGTCATCTATCTTGACTGTCTTGGATCGTGGGTCTTTCTGGTCTACTCCTAAAATGGGGGGTGGGCCTTCAAGTCCACGTGGTCAAGTGGAACGTGTTATGCATCTTGTTGGATTCCCTGTCAATGTTCATGCAGTGTGGTGTTACACTCATGTAGAGTGATCCAAAGTTCACCATATATTCAGATGTATATTCTTTATTCTGTCATGCCCATGTATTTGATGTTCTACTCCCACGTTGTGTTGGGAAACAATGATGTAAACTTATGTTATTAAACAATGTAATGTAATGGAAACAAATGTAATATATAATTGTACCTTTGTATTCCTTATGTGATTAGTGATTATGGTTGCCATCATTTTGATGTACTGTATCTGTGGAAATATGCTCCTTTGTATTCTCATGATTATAATATATATTATGGTTATTTTATTGAGTTAAACTTGTTTATATTGAGTTATCACTTATGAATGCTTTTTAATGATGGATTTATAATGGATGTATGGTTTTGCTAATGGATGCTTTGTCATGATTTATAATGCATCTTGGAATTCGTTCGTTATCAATTTGTTATGGGTTTAGGTTACATAATGTCTCCACGTGTACCCTAGAGGACATAGGTAGCTAGTGTACCTATTTAATTGAATGTCATGCATTGAAACTTAATGTACATTTCATATATGTTAGCTTTAAAAAAAAATGTGTGGTATTTGTTGTCTTAGATGTCCTTTGGGGTTTGCACGACAGGGCATTACAACTTGGTATCAGAGCTAGGTTTGCAAACACTGGGTTCTCTAGGTAGTTTGAGCCCATTAGGAAACCTTTGCATTTAACTCTTGATCTCACATGTTCCCCTCTAATGTTGTGCAGGAACATGCCTCGGGGTAGAGGTCGTGGCCATGAAAGAGGCTGAGGTGGTGGCCATGGGGCCAACCGCCAAAGTTCATCACCTTCAAGCTCCCATGGTTTAGAACATGAGGAATGTCAGAGTTCCCAAAATAATTTGGGAGGCGATGGCCAAAACCCAGAGCAGCCGGGTCTTGAAGGAGGTCGATTGTGACATTTTCTTGAGGATATTCTTTTTTGTTTGGGCCCTAAGTTGGAGGGGGAGCAGCGAGTGGAAAGGGAAAGGGAGAGATCACTGAGACGAGGGGGAATTAGTAGCAGAGCATGATGCAGTAGTGGTAGGTCACATGAGAGACTTGTTGGGATCTCAACCTCCCACCTTTGATGGTTCTGGTGGGGGTCTAGAGGTAGAAACATGGCTGATCGATCTGGACTAATTCTTTTCTATGCATCCTTATGGTAGTAATACTAAGGCTAGGTGCGCCATCATGCACCTTAGAGGCTTTGCATCCACTTGGTGGTGACTAGAGGAACAAAAATTGCATCTGACATCAACATGGTGACTTGGGAATTATTTATGGAGAGATTTCAAGCTCGTTTCCTTTCTGATCACTGGAGACAACGTAGGGTAGATGATTCCATGAGTTGAGATAAATGGCAATGTCCGTTGAGCAGTACGAGTGCCACTTCTATGAGCTCAAATAGTATGTGAGAATCGGGAACGATGAGGCTATGCTAGTTCAACACTTTGTTAGGGGCTTAAACGCTCAAATCAGTGGAGTTTGAGTCTTCAAGCTGAAGATGATGGAGGTAGCTATTGAAAAGGCTTGTCTTGTAGAGGAAAACTTAGCAGTGGCTTTGGGAGGTCACATAGGTGTTCAGATTGGTAGTGCATCGACATCTAGTTTTGTTTCTTGAGGTGGATAACCTCAAGCTGCAGGATCTTCTAGGAGTCATTGTGTGCCCTCCAAAGGTGGTCAACAACAACAAAAACAACAACAACAATAATCGTAACCTAAGCACAATAATTCTCAGTTTCAACAGAGTGGCAAATCTTAGGCCAGGAAGAATCAAAATTGGAAACAAACTCGGTAGAACTGTTTTGAGTAGCTTGCGTAGAGTACACAATCGACACCCAGTCGAGGCAGTTTTTAACAATCAAATGCACCATTTGGTGGTAGAGGTTTTGGTCGAGGCATAGGTTGTTTCTCTTGCGGTCAATAGGGACATATTGCCAAACAATGTCCGCAGAGGAACACTACGAGTTTTAGTCAAAGAGCAGCTACTTCTTAGCTGACAATGGGCGATGCAGGTAGATCACATCGAGTTTTTGTGGCGGTTGACAACCGTCAAGTTGAACATTAGGGCACTGTAGTTGAGACATCAAGTGTGTTACATGGAACTATCATTTATATTATCTTTGATTCTAGAGCATCAAATTCATTTATCCCTCCTTCAGTAGTTGAGTGTTGTAGACTGGTGGCAGCAAGGCAAGGTGTTAAGTGGCAGGTTGAATTGGCCTCTAAGGTAAAGGTAGTAGTTGAGTCACTCGTTCAGGGTTGTCATTTGAAAATTGGGTCACTCGTGACTACGGTGGACCTCTGAATCCTACTTCTTGGTTCCTATGATGTTTTAGGTATGGATTGGTTGAGTGCTCACCATGCTATAATTGATTGTCGCCACAAGGTTGTGCGTTGTGTGGATGATTCAGGCAATGAGGTTGAGATTGTAGGCATGCAAAGACCTATCTCACTATGGATGGTCTTAGCTATGCAATTGAAGAGGTGTTTCCATCAGGGTTGTCAGCTGTTTGCTGTGTCAATCAATGAATTGGATTTAGGTGAGAGTCAAGAGGTGCCATTGGATGACTATCCTCTTCTTAAGGAATTCTTAGATGTTTTTCTGAGTGAAATTCTATGGATGCCATCAAAGTGTGACATCGACTTCAGAATTGACCTTGTACCCAGAGCTGAGCATTTATCTCGGACTCCATACCGAATGACAACCCAAGAACTTCAGGAGCTTTGTTTGCAATTGGAGGAGCTGTTAGAAAAAGGGTTCATTCATCCTAGTGTTTCCCCTTGGGGAGCACCAATAATTTTTGTGAAGGATGGTTCACTCTGTTTGTGCATTGATTACAGACAACTTAACAAAGTGACTGTGAAGAACCAATACCCTTTGTCGAGAATTGATGACCTGTTCAATCAGATAAAGGGGGCTGAGGTATTCTCAAAGATTGATCTTAAGTCAGGATACCATCAATTGCGGATAGCTAAATCTGGTATACACAAAATTGCATTTGACACTTGTTACGGGCATTATGAATTCACTGTTATGTCGTTCGAGTTGACAAATGCACTGTTAGTTTTCATGAGTCTGATGAATGGAGTTTTTTTAACCTACTTGGATAGATTTATTTTCGTGTTTCTCGATGATATCTTGATCTACTCAAAAATAATGGAGGAGAACGAGGAACATTTGAGATAGGTGTTGTAGTGCTTGAGGGACAATCAGTTGTATGCTAATTTGGCGAAGTGTGAGTTCTTCAAGACTGAAGTGAAATACTTGGGTCACGTCATCTCTGGTGAAGGTATCACTGTGGATCGTTTAAAGATCCAAGCCATCGTTGATTGGCTGACACCCACAAATGTTCCTAAGATTCATAGTTTCATGGGTTTAGTGGGCTATTATCGGTGGTTCATTCAGGGCTTTTCGAGGATTGCACATCCCATCACTGCTCTTCAAAGGAAAGGGAAGAAATTTGTTTGGTCAGAGTAGTGCTAGTTAGATTTTGAAAATCTTAAGGAAAATTTTACCAGCGCACCGATCCTAGTAGTTCCTGATCCTACTGGGGATTTCATGGTGTGTACAAATGCTTCCTTGGAAGGCTTAGGAGCCGTTTTGATGCAAGAAGGTCGTGTGATTGCATATGAATCCTGCAAGCTCAAGGATCATGAGCTGAATTAACCCACGCATGATTTGGAGTTAGTCATAGTTGTGCATGCCCTTGTGAGATGGAGGCACTTCCTATTGGGACATCGGTTCGAGCTACATAGCGATCATCGTAGCTTGTAGTATATCTTTACACAACTGAAACTGAATGCCAAGAAGAGGAGATGGATGAAATTTCTTTGCGTATATGATTTTGAGGTTAAGTACATCCAAGCCAAGGAAAACGTAGTGGTAGATGCTCTAAGTCAACGGAGACATGAGATTTCTGCAGTGACTCTTGAGGTGGATTTGAGGAGTCAGATCCTCGCAACACTTCCCATAGATAGCTAGTATCAGGAAGTGAAATCAGAAATTGAATCAAGTAGAGGTTTGGAGGGAAGATTTGTAGGTTACTCATTGGAAATAGATGGTCTTTTATGGTATTTGGGTTGTATGTATGTACCTCTTGCAAAGGGTCTTCGTACACTAATCATGACCGAAGCACATTAGGCTCCCTATTCTGCTCATCCAAGAGTTAAGAAGATTTATGTAGACCTTCGTTCACTGTACTTTTGGGCAAGCATGAAGAGGCATATTGTAGACTTTGTGATGAGATGTTTGGAATGTCAGAGAGTTAAGGCAAAACACCAACATCCCACAGGCCTTTTATAGCCTCATCTCGTTTCAAAGTGGAAATGGGATATCATATCAGCGGACTTTATTGTTGGGTTGCCTATGACTTCTCGTCGACACGATGCTATCATGGTCACTGTTGAAAGGTTGACCAAGGTGGCACACTTCCCCCCTATCTGATCATCTTATACTGCTTCTTTGGTAGCTAGAATATTTATGGAGGAAATTGTTCGACTGCACAAAATTCTGTGAAGGATTATTTTTGACAAAGATTCGGTGTTCACTTCTGCATTGTGGACATCCTTGTAGCGTGCCTTAGGGACCCAGTTGAATTTCAGTTCTGCATACCATCCTGAAATAGATGGTCAGATCGAGAGGGTCAACTAGGTTCTTGAGGATATGCTTCATATGTACGTGATGGATCAACAGTCACGTTGGGAGGACTATTTGCATTTGGTGGAGTTTTCCTACAACAATGGATATCATAGCTCGATTGGCATGACACCCTTTCAGGCATTATATGGCCATCTGTGTCAGACCCCATTGAGTTGGGACTGTCTTAAGGACAAAGTTCTCCTTGGACTCGAAATGCTTTAGGATATGGAACAACAGGTTGCTCGCATTAGAGAGCATTTAGTGGTAGCTTAGGATAGGCAAAAGAAGTACACTAATGCGCATAAGGTCGATCATTAGTTTTCTGTTGGTGATTGGGTCTTCCTGTGAGTGCGTCCACAAAAGAGTCCAATCTGATATGGGAAAGGCTCTAAGCTTGCACCTCATTTTGTGGGACCGTTTGAAGTAATGGAGAGAATTGGCCTCATTGCTTATCGCCTAGCATTGTTGCCAATCTATCGCGCATACATGATGTGTTTCATGTTTTTGTACTTAAGACTTATTATCCATATGTTTCCCACGTACTTGATTAGAATGCATTACAGGTCAAGGATGGGCAACTAGCACTCGAGGCCATGGCCATTTTGTAGCACAAGAGACTTGCTCTCAGGGGTAGAGAAATTGAACAAATGTGGGTCCAATGGGAACCTAATGATGAGACTTCAGCGACATGGGAGGATTCATCCCACATTAGAGAGACATTTCCTTATTTGTTCATTGGCTTCTAGGAGTAAGCCGAGATCTTAGGGGGGAGGATGTAATACCCCTCGTGTAGCTATTACTTTGTTGATACTCTTTTATGTTGTACTGTGGACTTGAGACTTGGATGGTGATTGTTTCACCAATTTGATTTGTGTGGATTTGTAGTTTAGTTTGTTTTCATGCTCATGGTACTATTTTATGATGATTGATGATATAATGATTTGTGGTGCTCGCCTTTATCTGGTTATGTTATTATTCTCATGTGGTACTATGTTGTGAGGTTATAGCTTAATGCTTGTTTCTAGACATTTATGATGATGTGTTTTCTATTTGAGTCTTGGTGAAAGGACGGTGTAGCATCACTCGTTCGTGAGCACCCTGCTATGCCATGACTACCTTTCATGATGTGCTTGTAACTAGAGATTTATATGTTACTTGACGTTGGTTTGATATAGGATACAAGTACTGAACATCAACTCCACTTGCGTTGTCAGGTCTAAGCATGTCCTATAATCCCAACGGGTATGAAGTTGAAAATTAAGTTGAAAAGAAAGTCCCTGTCCTAGTCCGTCACCTTGTCGTTGTGTTTGATGGTGTCGTTCGTCTATGACCTCATCTCCGTTATGGTATTGTCCCATTTGGTGTCGTTTATTTTAATCGTTTAACTAACTTTGTTTGAAATTATGTTGTAATTGTTGTTCTTAGGGTTTTAAGTTTATTGTTGTTCAAGTATTTGGTTAAGTTAACGATGTTCGTAAATAGTATGTTGATTTAGTTAATGTTTCAAATTAAATTATTAAATTGGGATTATTAAATTAGTAAATGAATGTTTTTAGTTATTTAGTTATTAAATTAACTTTGGAATTTAATGATTTTATTATATAATATATAAATATGTATATATGTATGTACTTTCATTAATGTGGAATTTCTTTTAATGATGTGCAATGGATTATTGTACCATTTATTAATAATGTTAATTTTTATATTTAAATAAAAAGGAAGATTATTATTATTAATAAAGTTATTTTAATTTTTATTGCATTGGATAATGTTATTTTAATAAATTACTAATTTGGAATTTAAAATGAAAATTTAGAAATAAGAAAATTAAAAATGCAAAATTAAATTAAAAGTTAGTAAAAAGGAGTTTTTATGGGAAAGAGTTCGCATGCATGGGCATGCATTGTTTCAAACTAGAAAAATGAAGGCAACTTTCCATTTTTATGGATTTTCACGTTTTTTCATTTGATTTTTATCTTCGAAAAAGATAAACAATTTCCTGAACTGAAAAAGTGAGAAGAGTTAATTTTTGGGTTTTTTTTTTCAAAAGAATGTTAGCAGAAAATTATTTTGGCTTTCTTTGTGATTTATTTTAAAACTAAGAATTCTTCTATGCAAATCATTGTCTTTCTCTATTATTTTTGTTTTGATTAAAAAAATATAGTTTGAAGACTTAGAAGGAGGTTGGTTTCTGAGAACGGGATAAGGGCTTTGGGACTGTAACAAAAGAACGGTTTGCTCACCGTCTTCATCAATGAATGTTGGTTTTCAGGTCGGTCAACGTTCTTCTTTATTTGTATTGTAAAGTTAGTGTATTGATTTCAATCTATATCAAATTGCTAAGTCATCCCTGTGCATTTGAGTGCTCAGTAATGGTTTATGCTGGTAGTTTATTGTGCCTTGCCCTCATTTTTATTTTGGTTATGCCTTCTTTTGTTATGAAGACTGGCGCGATCTGTGGTAGCCCTACATAGATTAGTATATAGGTGTTTATAATTGTGTGCATTTTTTTGTTTTGAAATTTCTATCATACTCTATGCTGGCCACACCTTATGCTTTGTTCCCGCATTAAGTCATTGCCTGACTTCTTCCTTTGATTGCATACCTCTCATGCATCTATAGAAATCATTCTCTGATTGACTTTATGTTGGTTTTGCTGTCTCATAGTAGCTGAGTCGATATGCTTGAGTCTATATCCTGTGTTGAGTATTAAACTATGAAAGTCAATGCTCAATTTAAATAAAACACCTGTGGTCCATGCCTTGAATAACGAAATCAGTGCCTAAAGTGAATTATAGGTTGGCCCTCTTCATCGACTCTCCCCTCACCTCTTTCATTTCTGTAGCCGTGCCCACAAATTTCTATTCTCTTGTGTAGTTTGTTTGGTTGCTAGGCACAACTTGCATGCTTTGCGCGCCCTCTTTCATCTAGGGTGGGGTTTATTTCATTTAAACTTGTATCATTGCAAAACACAGATTAGAAACATTTTTGATCAAGCGTAATGCATGTGTATGATGGTAATAATGTCCGCAACATGTAATATAGTTGTAATGAAATTTAAAAAAATAACTAAGTGTGGATTAAACGGTGATTGAATGGGGCAACTGTCTAGAACCCTCCTTGGCGTGTTTTTTTCTTTGGTCTATTCCCTGTCTTGGTAAGTTGCCTTGCCTGTAGGTGCGACATGCTTTTTTTTGGGTGAAAAGTGTGCTAGACTTTTATGCCTTGTTGCTGTGCACAAGCATGGTGGCCGCGCCCTTCCACCTCCTCACTGATTCTTTCTCTAACTTGGAAGTGTGCGCTGGTTTCCTTGTTCATCTGCAAAAATTTAAATATACTTCCACTGTTTCATCTACATAATTCACATATATTCTTTTTACCAGTTTTGTTCGACTGAAATGCATTAGGCGTTTGTTCATATACAATATACATTTTACTTTAGTAAGATTTAAGTATGCTTTGTTGTGAATCTATGTGAATTATTTTTTTAACAGTGATCTTAATAAAATAGATATGATTACATATATGTTTATATATATATATATAATATATATATGTATATATTTGTTTAATCATTTAAATATCTCGTATATATATATATATATATATATTTGTGGACCTTTATTATGATTATATAAATATATATTTAACACGACATTGGTTAAACGAAGTTTGATTAAGTTATAATATATAATATAGAAAACATTTCCATAGTTTACTTGATTAGTTAAAAGATCCTTACTGTGATGGATTAGATATGTTCTCTCTTAATTTAGCATTTCATTTATCTATTTAATTAGAAGATTCAAAAGATTGAATTTAATGATCTTGTCACAAATTTAAGAAAGTAACATTGTTATGGTTTATTTAAATGTTTCTGTATATGATTTCTTGTTCATGTTAGGAAGATTAGATGTTGAATTTGGTTATTTGAAGTGAGGTTTCCTTTTGGGTTTACTTGATTGTGGTTCCATTTCAAATGTACTTTTCTTTGTTTTACTCTGCTTGTTGGGTGAATTTATGTTGGGACATGTTTTAAGTACATTGGGAACCTGCATTGTTTATGTTACTGCACTTGGTAGATTGGTTCTTAGGCTTCTAAAGGTAGTGGGGTAGAGTGATGTACATTTAATTTTACGTGGTTAGTCCCTTGTGGATTGTTGCTTATTTTATGTTTCGTACTTATATGGGTGTACCTTGTTTCATGATCGTTCATGTCTTGAGTTATGATCTTGTGCGAGTAGGTACTTGCCTCACCTGTATTTTGGGTTGTTGAGGTTTTGTGCGTACATGCTTTTGAACACCCATTCTTGTTGTGTATTATGTTTGGATAATTGGGAGAGTGGCTCATCATGGGGGTCGATGCACAAAGGGGCAACCTAGATAACCCATGAACGAGTTGGTTAAATAAGTGAAAACCTAATAAAACACACTAGGGAGTTGGGGTAGGTAAACATTAACTAAAGATAAGTCAAATACCTCATCCACACCATTAGTGCTCTCACAGACTAAGGGTGGGCTGAGAAGGCCATGGTCAGTAAGGTCACTACCTCATCCTCATGAGAGGTTAGCGGTCCTGCACGTTGCACCCTATGGGGCCGATGCCTAGTGAGGGACAACCAAGATAACCATAGATGGGGGCTAACGCCGGTAGAGAGGCAACCAGGCTAACCCATAATAGGGCCGTGCGATGACACTCTCCCATAATACCCCCTTACCATTATCTTTGTATGTCTTTGGAAGCAGTCATCTTGTTGTAGTCATTGATGTTGTTGATCATTATGTTCTGGTTGTTTTTCTATGGTTTGGTCTTGTGGTCACCCATCTTGACTATCTTGGATCGTGGGTCTTTCTTGTCTACTCCTAGCACGGGGGGTGGGCCTTCAGGTCCATGCGGTCGGGTGGAACGTGCTACACACCTCGTTGGGTTCCCTATCATCGTTCATGTAGTGTGGTGTTTCAATGATGCAGAGTGATCCAGAGTTCACCATATATTCAACTGTATATTCTTTATTTTATCATGCCCATGTATTTGATATTCTACTCCCATGTTGTGTTGGGAAACAATGATGTAAACTTATGTTATTGAACGATGTAATGTAATGGAAACATATGTAATATATAATTGTACCTTTTTATTCCTTATTTGATTAGTGATTATGGTTGTCGTCATTTTGATGTGTTGTATCTATGGAAATATGCTCCTTTTTATTCTCATAATTATAATATATGTTATGGCTATTGTATTGAGTTAAACCTGTTTATATTGAGTTATCACTTGTAAATGCTTTTTAATGATGGATTTATAATAGATGTATGGTTTTGTTAATGGATGCTTTGTCATGATTTATAATGCATCTTGGAATTCATTCGTTATCAATTTGTTATAGGTTTAGGTTACGTAATGTCTCCACATGTACCCCAGAGGACATAGGTGGCTAGTGTATCCATTTAATTGAATGTCATGCATTGAAACTTAATGTACATTTGATAAATGTTAACTTTTTTCTTTTAAAAAAATTGTGTGGTATTTGTTCTCTTAGATGTCCTTTAGGGTTCGCACGGTGGGGCATTACACAAGCATACATGATTCATCACATCAATCACTTTTTCCTTGTATATTAGATAGATCAAGATATTTATCTAATCAACTTCTATCATGAATCACCAATGAAGATTCTTAAGACATTTGAACCTTGCATTTTTGAAAGATCTCGTGGATTCTACTAGATCCAAATCTTGTAAGTTTAAGATGTTGATCAACAATCAACTTTCCCAAAGCCCAGTACTGTTACAAACATTCTCACCTTTAAAACATCCCTCTTAGGTTTCCTACCTTTGAGAAGGCTCAACCAATATTTATATGATATTATCAACTTTATTTACGTCACAAATAATTTTCCTTCTTCCTCTTATCAAAATTCCATCTTTTCTCCTTTCCTTGTATCTTTCAACTCATTTATCCTTTATGTCATCATAGAGATCTATGTTCACAATATACTTCTCTTATTAATTCACTTTTATTGCCACATCATCATTCATGGGTTGTCACCATATACTATCCATCTTGGCTTACTTCAAATAGTCACCATTACTCTTGCATTATAAATTATCATATAATGTGTCACTATTACATTATATGATAATTTATTTTTTCTCTTTTTTCATTCTCTTTTTTGCTAAGTTGTTCATTACCCCCTTACCTTTTGGTTCTTTATCTCTCTCTCAATTTTTATTTCTAGTTTTTCACCTTTTGTTCATAGTGTTTGCATTTATATTTGTGATTTTTTGTAGCTTAAGTCTTTCATTTATTGTTATGCTTGATGGCGTTAGTTTTTATTTTTTAAGTTTTATGCATTTGTTTGCTTAATTATAGGCTTGCATTTACTTTTGAAATTAATTTGTTTTGCATGTTTCTCTTCTTGGATTTTCATTGGTTTTTGGTTTCTTTATTTTTGTTGATATATTTTTATTTATTAATTTAATTTTAATTTCTCCTCGATCCTTGTGCTTCCTCCCCCTCCCTCTCTTCTCTTCCTTTTTATCAGGTGTAAGTATGCAATCAACCATTTTCTTCTCCTCTTGCTCTCTACCATCTTGATGATGGATCACAGAGTGTGATTCAAAATGTTGATGCAAAAATATGAACACAATTGAATCCAAAAGCAATATTGTGTTACCATTACTCTTACTAGCAAGTCCTATGAAAACACAATTAAGGCAAAGGGGTCTCACACCTCTAGAGTTCTTGAATGATCAAACTACGTCTAAACTTCTACTCAGTTCCAACTAACCATCTAAGATTCACCAGGATTCCAACTTGTCAAAAGAATCTTTGGCCCATAACTAGGGTTATCTATTCAATACAACTGGTTCATATACTATAATGAAACCTAAGCATAGTAGACTTGAGCCCTGAGTGTTGAACCTAGGAGATCTGATACCAAATGTAAGGTTCAAAAATCTCACTTACTAAAAGTAACCTTCGATAAGCAAATCCATACCTGAAATAATTAAATAGTATAAGATGATTATTAAATGGTGCTAAAGGAAATAATTAAATAACTTCATCATTATTTTCAAATGGAATTACATACATTAATGAGTCAATATGAATATCAACACAAGGCTGTGCCTTTACAAAATTTAGCCATGTAGGCTTACATAAAACTAACACAATAGCAATACATATAATTCATATGTAGTAATGCAAATTAAGGAAACAAAAAGATCATAAATGCATCCACAAAAGAACTATAACACAGTGATTTTCATGAGTGTAAAACCCTCATAGGGATGAAAAACCACTCGCAAAAATGTCTTACTGGCTTAATGAAATGCCTCATTGGTAGAGCCTCTCTGGCTACAGAATGCCTCACTAGCAAAGCTTCGCTAGCTACAAAACCTCAATGGTTACAAAATGCCTCACTGGCAATGATCAAACTGTCTCACTGACATGACCATTTACAACTTCATTACACATTTCTAAATAATAAAGCAATCAACTACTGAGGATCACTCTATTTCTCTACATAACTTTTATCTCCTTAATACTAACACATTTCATATCTTAAAGATTTATAAAAACAAGAATCTATAACATATAAAACATGTCAGATAATAACCTCAAATCATAGGATATCATTTAAGAAGACTGTTACAATAAACGATCAATGAATTAAATAAAGAAGGTATAGCTCATGTATGTATGTAAACACATATATAAGCTAGAGAATATATGAGTATACATTCTTATAAAATCAATAACTTAATTTACTTTGCAAGAAAGATTTAAAAATGATTAGTCATTAGTAGAATGCACTATATAAAATGCCTTAAACATAATATGGTTCAACAACAACAAAATATACAAATGTACATAAATTGTACTTAATATCTATACTTCTAATTTATGGCTAATATGTATTGTATTATGCCAAGAAAGATTCTAATCAAAGGTCAAAGTTTTGTATTAATTATTTATTGTTGATGGAATTCAAAGAAAGAATTCGATTGACCAAAATAGAGAGCATTAAATTCCTTAAAGAGATCGGTCTTATTTTACAATGAAAACTGGCGATGCTAAAAGAATAAATCCTAAAAAAAAATAGGCTTATATTATAAAAATGTGCACTTAATCATCTAAAGTATCGAAGGAACATGCCCGTCGAAGCAAATCACAATACTATATTTGTAGATTAACATGCATTTAATTGAGTGAGGAAACACAAGGCACTAAATTTGTAATGTTAGAGATCGTGGTTTTATGGGCTATAGTCTCAAATGGAATTAGCACGATATGCAAAAAATGATAGGTTTAAGATTGTTCAGTAATGAAATTAGAAGGTGTAAGTCATATACCACAACCCTTCTTAGGATGAAAGAGCATCGATTATGAGAGGGTTTGATACAAAAGCAATCTCATTCCAATGATATGTTCTCTTCTTTAAGACCAAGGCCAACGTGAGTCCAAGACTCTAGAGATTCTTCACTTTTATGAGTTGCATTTATAATACTGTTATGATTAAATTTGTAATGAGGAATAAATGAGAATCATTTTTTCTAACAATTTAATATTCAAGTTTGTCAAACAAGAACACCATTTAAGTGAAGGCATAAATAGATAAGTCACTTAAATTAAACCTACAGGTGATCAAAATGCTGCTACAAGAGAGAAAATGGTAGGACAACAAAATTAAGCATGAACATCAACACTACAGGTGACTTTAAATGTGGTGAGAAACACTATAATTTCCAACTCATGCTCACACCCTCATAACTAATATCCATATAGCAGTTTCAACATGCTTGCAAAGTCACAAAACCATGTTGGGAGATCACACATATAAACCAGACATGACTTTCATGCCAACAACTTAAATTTATATTGCATAAAATATAGTTTTCACTAAAACATACATAACTTTCTCAAAACACAACATTTTTCTAATTTTTAAGATGCGTTGGAAAGATAATACATAGATTTACATAAATAAATAAATATTTTCATAATAACTATCTTTAATATAATTCTATAAATACAATATAATCACAGATAAACATCATGCTAAAAATAGCAGCAGAGATAGATAGTCATTAATTAATACATATTTCAAAATTTACAAATTGGGTAAGGTTAATTTTTTTATATGATTTAAAACACTTAGTTACACACCTTCCATAAAGTTTTTTGAGAAACCCAGTTCATAAAACTAAAGTTATTGATGCTAGTCTAATTTTTCTCATGATAGATTTACCATTTTTTTTAAAAAGTACTTTACTTGTTTTAATAACTAAAAACAAATTATAAAAGATAAAATCATAAAAATTGGAGATAAAGTTTATCCACTAATTTAAAATCATATATCTAAAAATTAGAAATACCTAGATCACAATTTAAGAGATATATCTAAACTAAGAAAGGTTACTATTTTTCTTTTTAGTTTCTTTCTAAGTCTTCTATTATATTTTCTTTCTTCTATACAAGAAATTATATTTAGATCAAATAACTATCAAATCTTTTTACTAAATTTTAAGAATTCCCAGCAAATCCAATTCAACAATTTTTTTTTAAAATTTTCAAAACCAATGAAACTGTAATTTGTTTAAATCTTTTTTTTTTTGCACAAAAAACATATAAATCACAATTTTTTCACATAATCCTATATTCAATTATTAACTAAAGTAAGTATTTGCTAAAGCCTTTGATGACAAGAATCCTACTTCAATCCTTGTAGCAATTTGGTAAAAGATGGAGATGAACCAATCAATTAAAAAAAAAAACAACAATCCTTCAATTCTTCACAAAAAAAAGCTTTCAAATCCTTGAGCTTCAATAACCTGTTTTCCTTTTTTCTTCTCCTTTTTAATAACTTTTGTTTTGCAGACTTAAAATTGTGAATGAATCTCGTGTGTAGAGAGAATGCGAGATCTTTCTCTTTTTATTATTACTATTTTTTTTTTTTTTTGCTTTGCTTTTGTGTTTTATTTTCTAAATTTAAGTTCTTTTCTATTTTTCTATTATTTTTATTCTCATTGTTTTTCTTTCTAAATTTTGTTTTCTTTTCTATGATTTATTTCTAATTTATCAAATAAAACTAATATTTGATAACAAAGATGATTTATTAGCTTGCGTCACAATTATCTATAAAAGAATAAATAATAATAATCTTATTCTTCAAATAAAATCAAGAAATAAAATAAATTAAAACTATTTCTTCTATTTTCTATGAGCATTTAATTTTAGCCACCAATTAATTAAATAACCAACTATAAAATAATAAGCAATATAATATAATTGATTAATGCAATTCTAATGCAACTTTATGAATTCTAAGTGTTTGTGTGTGTAGATTTCTTTCACCACAAGTCGCCATCAGTCGGCTAGACACACCCTCCTCGATGATACTCTCTCTCTACTAAGAGTATATTTTTGTTACGTACATGAGTCAAAGTTTAGTCAACGACCATTAAAATACTAACACTAAATTGAAAAACTAATTATTGAAAATAGGGGCTATGACAATTAACCCTGGGATAGAAATCCCCAGAAGTCTTAACATTGTTGAAGGCCGTGGAGTGGTTTCTTGCCACTTGGAAATTCTTGGCGGTGTAAATGCTCGCTTCTTGTGAAAAAGAGAAGGGCACCTTAGAAAGAACTGCCCAATCCTCTAGAAAAGAAAAGCGGTTAGGGCCTCTCAACCGCCTGGAAGGTACCGCACTGCCTCTGCCTTTCCTAACCCCTCCCCAGTGTTGGCCGACACCCAGTCGAAAGTGCAAAATGAAACAGTTGAAATTGTTCTTGAAAGAGGTTTGGGTGACATTGGAAACTCATCCCCAACCATGGATGACAATCCTGTCTGTCCGACTCCTAATTCTTTGATTGATTTTACTCACATAAACCCCTTCTCCTCCCTTGACGAGTGTGAAGAAAATGAGGAAAACACGATTGGTGCTCATACTGTTGCCCAATCTAGACCTATCTCAACCCAAGAGCTCACTGGGGATGTTCTCCTTCTCGAGCGTCTAAATCCTTAGTAGTTAGCCCTAAGAAGCTTAAAAAATTGAATATTTGGAAGCTTTGGGGCCTCTGGTCCTAATTCAAAAACATCAAAATTCTAGATTAAAAAGGGAGCCAATCAATTCGACTCCAAGATCGTTCCTGTGAAAAAAAAAAAGACATTAGGGGTAGTGAGGTGCCTAATGGATCTAGGTCTCATTCAACAAACCCGATGAACTACTCCATGAATAAGATGGGCAATGAAACCCCAACCTTAAAAGGTGGCTCAACCACTACTGACTGTCCTCCCATGACCTCTAAGGAGACTATGGGAGCTCAAGCTGCACTACCTAAACCTGATAGTACCCCTACCTGCTCTGACAGAGCGGGGCCTTCTTCTGTTCTGTGGGATGGGCCCCTTGGCACCATTGAGCACCCCAGTAACCCTAGCCACCTACAAAATGTTGAAAATGCCTTTTTGCAACACGAGGGAAATAAAGAGTCTGCTCCTAAGGACCCTAGACCCTTCAAAGATCCTAAAGCCTCTCCCCCTAACCATGACTCAATCATAGGTAATGGTGCTTCTAAGGGTGTCACACAGGGCTTAAAGGGTGAAAACTTGAAGATAAAAAATGGGCCTAGAAGGCCAAGGAAGAACAAAGGCTCCATTTCAATGGGAAAAAGTATCGGGAATGCCAAACATAAGAGGAAAAATAACAATGTGGTAATCCAATCACCTGTGGAAAAAAGCTAGAAGTTGAAGGGAGATTCCCCAAATGCTTCGAATAGTTTCAACAGGAACTGATGATAACCTAATGACTGGGGATGATAAGGCTTAATTGCATCTCCTGGAATGTCTGGGGACTTGAGTCCCCAGACAGGAAATACATTATCAGGTGGTTCTTAAACTTGGAGAAGCAAAAGGACTTTGTATTGCTCTAAGAAACCAAAGTAATCGATTTATCCCTGGAAAAAAGTCTAAGATTCATTTGGAATGGGAATACCTCCTCAACTACACATGAACGGGGGAAGGGGGCTCCTCCATTTTTGCGTCTAGCTATTGGACTCAGTGGATTAGTGGCAGCGACTGCTCGCCCTGCAATCGGGCCGTATGGATTACATTAAAAAAAGATGACTTGGAGTTTGGAGTATGCTCAATATATGCCCCTAATGACTACAAAGAAAGAATCATCCTATGACAGTGATTATCTTCCCTTCTAGTTATCCCTTGGATCCTGGGGGGAGATTTTAACATGATTAAGCAAGCAGAGGATAAATGGGGAGGTATAGATATGTCCTAGAAATGAAATGAAAGATTCTTCTGGCTAAGACTGAAATATAAGCTTAACTTGATTATGGTAAGAAAGAATGCAAGCTATTGCATCCATAAGGGAAATAAATGGATTTTGAAAGACTTATCTACCATCGAGAGATGGAACTCTAATGTGAAAGCTTAGATGAAACTCTTCCAAACAGTGGGGAAGAAGTGTGCCTTTGATGCTAGAAAAGAGGAGAGGGAATTACAAGAGCGGTTATTTAATGTTGAGTCCAACATCCATCAGACGTGAAGAGGTGGCTGTAGCAAAAGTCAAACTGAGGAAGATTCAAAATGACAAAATCAATGGGATGAGAGTAAGGTCCAAACTAAACTAGCTGGAGGTTGGGGACAAAGGAACCAAATTATTCTTCAACCTTTTAAAGGAAAAGAGAGCCAGAGAGTAGATTGACCATATCTAGGATGGGGAAAAGATGTTGAATGCCCATGAAGATATTTTTAATCAGTTTGTAGGTTTTTTCAAAGATCTATTCTCTTCATAGGGAGAGAATGAAGCCTTAGTAGCTGCTAGAAACTCCTTAGAGAGGCTAATCCCCAAGAAGATCCAAGTGGAAGATGCAAAAAATCTTACAACAGAACTTACTGTTTACCTCTTTCATAAATTGGTGCATCAACTTGTTGAACATATTTTTTTGTTTCATATGTTCTTAACTGCCATCATGCATGCAAATAATTGCATATTGAGAAGAAGAGGAAACTATTTTAGTCTTCCAGTAAATGGGTTCGTTTAAGTAGCTTTTGTCTCACTTTAGTGTAGGGTAGGCTTAGTTGCAAGTTTTCTTTTCCCTAAGTGTTTTTCCAACACAATTAGATAGTTTCCCTTATGTAGTTTTCCTGTTTTCAATAAGTTTCCAAGTGACCTGATTTGTTTCAATGAGTTACAAATGAGTTACAACCATGTACAAAGTTGTTCTAGGTCTATTTCTAAGTTTTCCAAATGACTCTGTGCCCAATGGATAAGCCTAGGAAACTGGTCTTCATGTTTAGCAGGCAAACACATAGTAGATGTTGCCAAAAATGTTACCTAATTTCACTACTTGCTCAATTAGGAAGAGCTTTGTGATTCCAAACTAAGAGAGGTACATTTTAATCTTTCCTACATTACATTCAGATGCATAAATGAAATAATCCATAAAAGATTACAATCACAAATTAATGCATTCATACATATGCATGTAACAAAAGAAAGATTCAAATCTTTTCTAAATAACAGAGTAATCTTTATTGAATGTAGAAATGTACATTATCTCACACAAGCCATGAGATTGAATTAACTTATTCAATGCAAATAAAGAAAAGTCTATACATGAATAAGTAAATAAAAAAATGTGCATGTGAGGAGGGAAACCGGTCATTTCCTGAGAATGACTGGTTCAGGGTGTGTTCTGTTGCACTGTTGTTGCTGCCTTGAGTTGTCTATGTCCTCCTAGCTCCAAGTTGCTCCTAGTTCCTGCATCAGTTAATAGCCATGCTGTTAGAGCAATGCTCTAAGCAATAAAAGGTTTCAAAACCTTACATGGACAAACACCTATACACATATAGACTGATCTCAATGTGCATTAAAAAAAATGAAGTGCATGCTTTAGATGTCTAAGAAAACCATTAGGTTGACATACACGCCTAAAACATGCATTTTTATTTTCTAACTTGTTTTCTTCATGTACAGATACAAGAAAAGTAAGGTTTGTTTCATCAAATTACAACATGTGGGGTGAAATGGACTCCCATAAGGGTTGAGATCAACATGTTGTTTTATTTAGTGTTTAACAGAGACAAAGTTCTTTCTTGTTTCATGGTAGTCCAATCAAGAAGGGGTTTATCATTCACCATAGTGAATTGATGATTTCACTAGTCTAAATAACAAGCAACTGCTCAATGGAACCATAATGAAACAATAAAGATCAAACAAACAGTCAAAATTAAGGTACAAATGAGCAGTCATGTGACTGTTGAATGGCAGTGAGAAAGCAAAGGTTGTTAGTCATGATAAAACATGTATATGTGATAGTTATCATGTTTGTCATAAGCTACATAGAGCAGCTATAAGCGATGAATGAAATGCAAAGGTCAAAGCCACCATGTCAATATGTTGTCCCGAAAAGCAATGCATGAGAAAGGAAAGCAAATTGATGCAAATGAATAACTAGCATGCATTGGTAATCATCTTGCTAATGGTACAAAGAAATTGGAGCTTTCATAATTAGGACAATGTATAGTGTCATGAAACAAGTATGACAATGGAAAATATAAGAGTTTTAGTTCACAGTAGTACATATAGTGATAATGGCGTAACACTAGGCAATGATCCTTAGCACATAAGATAGTTACTTTGTCCACAAAGTAGTCATCAAGAAACTAGTTAAAGATTCAGAGTTTTTGGATAGTTAGTTTACATGACTGTGTAGGCTCATGACTGTATATGCTCAAGAGATTCTTGATAGATTGTTTTCTTTTGATTAAGGACTTTGATATCTCATAGAAAATATAGTTGAATGAGGGGGTAGTATACTGTCATGTTGAGAAAATTGCAAAAAACATGATGTTGCAAAATATAGAAAACGTTCCTGCTCAAAAATTATAATGATGGACTATCAAACAGTAGAAAGAATTTTAGGGAATTGAATATGCAAGGACAATATGCACTGTTAGGGACAATAAAAAAAATCAAGGAAGATGAGTACCAGGTTATTATGGGTAGTCCTATAGCAAACACAGAGAGGAGTGATAGGTGGCAGTGCAAGGTTTCAAACAAAGCAATGTTTTTTGAAATATTAGATTAGTATCTTATAATGTCAATACAGAGTAACATGTGAAGTCAATAACAAAAGGAAAGTACAATTTCATCATGAAGGGACAGTCCAACATTGAAAAACATACCAACTGATCAACAAATTTAAAGTAATAAGTACAGTGAAATATTGAGATAGTTCTATATGAAAATGGATAGTTATGGACAACAAACATGTTTTTATAATGATCTTCAGTAAGGAATAATGAAAAAATCTCATTATGATGATATCTACAAGGCATCAATTATTTGCAGATCAGGTTAACTATTTTATGCCAACAAATCTCAGCATGGGAGAGATGACAATTCATGATGAAAGGGGGTGTTTCATTAGATATTATAGTTGGTAATGCTCTGGTGGACATGTATGCAAAATGTGGAAGCATAGACAAGGCACATGAACTGTTTGATAGAATGCCTAAAAGACATTTTATCTCATGGAATACAATGATCACATGAATTAACAAAATGGGTTTTACAAGGATGCTCTCAAAATTTTTGAATTAATGAAGCACTCTGGAACATATCTTGACATTTTCATGGCAAAAGTGATTATAATGTTGCTGGCTGCAACCAAGAAGAGAAGGTATAGGAAATGAAAACTATTTGTTTTCATTTTACTATTACAGTAAAACATAGGAGGCTTACCCATATGTTTTCCAGCATGGTTTTTATAGTTGGAAGCTCCAGTAAATCCCAAAAATTCTCCATGGCGGCCAAGTGAAAGGAAAAAAATCATAGAGAAAATGAAATACACACAGAGTGAGGAAAATCACATGATGTCGCGGCTTGTAAGCTCTCAGAGAGCTACAAATTCAAAATAAAAGCCAGATGTTGAATAAAATCAAGTAATACCTTATGATTTCTGCTTCAAATCTCCAGAAAAAGCTACACAATGGCATAAAAGCTGCAAGGAATGCTCCAGAAAACCCTCATAGGGGTTGACGGCTGAGCTTCTCCATGAAACTTCACAATAACAAATGAAAGGATGTTTTCATTTTTTTTTGGCTATGTTTGGTTTAGGGTTTGAAACCCTAATAACATCAATAAAGTGAAATGGCATTTTATGTCATTGTTTTATAAATAAAACAATTCAACTAATACATGACCACGCGGCCAAGGAGAGGTGTTCCATGCCTTAGACAAATGTAATGCCTTATATGCTTCCACAACTTTAGAAATATCAATGCCACATCAACACATGAATGACACTTCAACACATATTTCAACCTATACGTGCCTTGAACATATTCATGAAATTTTATCTGCATATTTATTCATTGTAAAATATATGACTTTAAGGTGTAATTATAAGCCTTAATAGTCATATTATTGTTATTTAATGCAAATAAAGGTGACTTGGTTGATTGAAAGATAGTTATCTATTGTTGATGCTTTTGAGAGCATCTAGGGAAGTTGAATTCGGTTTGCAAACACATGCCAAAGATATAGGAGGATCTTTATTTTCCTTTTGGAGCATTTTGAGAGCATATAGGCATTAATTTATTGTGCCTTCATGTTTGATATGATCAAACTTGACTATTTCAATCTTTTGGAGTCTTTTTGGAGAAGGATCAGGTGCTATATTTTAGGCTTTTTGAGGGTATCCGACCCAAGATGCTTCTAGGTGCTATTTTGATGGGTTTTGGTTGAGAGTTGCATATAATCATCTTTTTGATTTATTGTAATCAGTTCTTACTTGCTGCTTTCCAGCTTAGTGACTTTTGGAGTCCATAGTCAGGTTTTTGCAAGCTTTGTAACTCAGTTTTGGAGATGGAATATAGTGCAGACCTTGGAGTATTTTGGTGTTGAAATTTATTGCCTCCTTGTTTTTGCAGCTTTGTGCATGTTAGTGATTGATCAAGCTATTTGTGAGATTTTTCATAATTTCCTTTTAACATTGTCTCATAATTTATGCCTTTTCTGCAATTAGAGAATTGATGCAGATTATTGATTGTGTCATAAGATTGCTTATAGTTTCCAATTGTGAAGTTTTTCTTCCTTTTGTTAATTACTGTGATTGACCTTTTGGTGAAATATTTATGCAAAGATTCACTATAAGAGGTTGTGCAAACATAGTTTCCATCAATTGAAACCAAGTGTTAACTTCAGTTGCTCATTATCCATCTTAAGTTTGGTGTATCACTTTACTTTTAGTTTCAATATTTCCTTTTAAGCACTTTTTCTCCCTTTTCCTTTACAAAATCAATAGTTTTAGGTGACACCATAGGAAGCCAGCCTTCTCCGGAGGTTGACCTCTATTAACAAGTTACCCACAACTTTAGAGGTCTTCCCATGTTACACTGAAATGTTAAATTTTATATTCAACAGGGTGCAATTTTAGTGATAACACTTACAAAGGAGGAAATTTTTTAAGGCAATAAGCTCAATGAATAATGATAATTTCCCCGGTTGCGATGGTTTAACCATTTAATTCTATAAATGCTTTTCAGATTGGGTGAGTGAAGACCTACTTGAGGTCTACAAGGAAGTTGTGAATGTTGGATCTCTAGGAAAGAAAATCAACAAAGGGGTTGTTAAACTCCTCCCAAAAGGTGGGGACAAAGCACTTGTCAAGAACTAGAGATCCATCACCCTTTTGAATGTGTCCTACAAAATTTTGGCAGAGGTTCGAGCTCAAAGGCTGGTCAACATCTTGCCAAAGTTCATCAGTTCCACCCAAACCGGATTTGTAAAAGGAAGATATATCCTAGAGAATCTTCTTACAAGTTGGGAAACAATGGAATGGGCCAGGAAGTTTGGACAAAATGTGGCAATGCTATTGGTTGATTTTGAAAAGGCTTATGACTGAGTAGAATGGGATTTTTTAAGGTCTTTCATCAAAGCATTAGGCTTTCCTAGGGAATTTTGTAAAATGGTAGATGTACTCTTGATGGATGCATCTATCCAAGTTGATATAAATGGGGTTCTCTCTGAAGGAATCCAACTAGAAAGATCCATTCACCAATGTTGTCCCTTGGCTCCTGCATTTTTTGTCATTAATTCAGATGCTTTGTTCCATCTCCTAAGAGACCACTCTCTTTCCCCCAGAATCAAAGGTATTACTCTCCCGGATAATAATGAACTAATTAATGTCTAGTTTGTTGATGATACATCCCTCTTCATTGAGCTTCTTAAGGACAATATGGATGCATTGATGAAGAAGTTTGAACTATTCTCTCAAGCCTCAGGAGCAAGGATTTCCAACTCCAAATCCATTATGCTGGGATGGAAGGAGGTCCCCCCTAATTGGCTGAAAGAGTATGTATTCTAATGGGGAGATCCAAACATGCGGGTAAGATAGTTGGGTATCCCCTTTGTGGTTAGCCCCAACCTTAAGGAAATGTGGAATTGGATTGTGTTCAAGATTGAAAATAAATTTGATAAATGAAACAAACAATATCTATCTTTGGCAGGCAAGATGCAAGTGTGCCAAAAGGTCCTTTCCTCCCACACCATCTATTTTTCCTCATTCTGGTTCTTCTATAGTTACCAGATAAATGAGATTCAAAAAATAATAAGAGGATTTCTATGGTCTGATGGTAAAGGTGGAAAGAAGAAATATGCTGTTAGATGGGATTGGTGCTGCCTAGACAAGATGCAAGGATGGTTGGGCTTAAAAGATTTGAGACAGTAGGGGATTTCCCTTGCATCCAAGTGGATTGTGAAAGCTTTAGTTGGCAATGAATAGTGGAAGGTTCTTATCAGGAATAACATTCAAGATGCAACCCCAAAATGGGTGAAGACCTGGAAGAATTTTCCTCTGTGTGACATTCTCACTAGTAGTTATCCTATGGATCCTAAGGGATCTCTTGTCTTTAAGAGTCTTTGGAGGGCTTGGGAGCTTTCTAGACACAATGTCTAGTTCAAGTCTCCTAATGTCTCCATGCCAAACTCTAGCTGCCAAACCTATAGCTCCATTTGGTGGAACTTGCACCATAATGGTAAGACTCTTGCTCTCCTCCAAGGCTACTTTTCCAAGATGTGGAGCCAAAAAGGTATTAAAGTTTTCAGTGACATTTTGAGTAATGGTAGCATTAAAAGCTGGGAGGTCTTGAGAGCTAAGTTCGACCTCCCTATCTCCACAACAAGGACGTTCTCCACTCTATCTAAAGCATGTAAAAATGAATGCTTCCCCTAAAACATTGATAATGCCTTGGATGTTGGGAACGATCTTGTGTGAAGGGATGGGGGATGTCTGACTGAGCTCAAGGCCAAGACAATTATCTATAAAGATTTAGTAGCTAGCAATACTATGTTTGAACATTTTAATCAATGTTGGAATGTTTCTTTTAATGATAAGGATTGGAAAAAAGTTTTGATGGATATTTGGAATACTTATGTTGAGCCTAAGAAGGCTTGTCTTACTTCAAAAGCTTCCTTTCAAATCTAACATGAATGATATTGATGTGTACAACATTTGTTGCACCCTAGAATCTGTTACTCATATTTTATTTGATTGTTTTTATGTAAAGGAAATATGGAAAATCTTCTGCCATAACTTAAAAATCTGTGATAATGACAAAGTTAATTGGAAAACTAGGTTATTCTATGACAAAAAAAATGAGTAAGGATTGTTTTAAATTTTGGATTTTTTTGTCAATTGAAATACTTTGGCACATTGGAAAGCAAGAAATGAGGATAAGTTTAGGGGATGCAGGAGGGTGCTTACTGAGTCATATAAAAGACTCACATTTCTACATGTTGCCTTGTAGGTCTCTCTTCACATCGAGATCTCCCTTCCCTAGTTTGTAAGGCATTGCAGGAGTGGTTCAACCACAATTAACAAGGAGAATGTTAGATGCAAGAATTTTTGCAGGATGGACAATAGAGAGACTGAAATCTTCTTGAATGTGTTCCATGAGTTTCAAAGAGCATTCAATGATGAAGGTGTTGGAGGCATACAAGTGAGACCTAGGGGCCCTTGCCCCATCCACAACAGGATAGTGAGGCCTTCTCTGTGATCAACCTAAAAGGGGTGTGGATGAAGCTAATAGCGGGGAAAATAATTAGCAACACTGACACTATTCCTATAGTCCTTTTTTGCTCATAATTTGGTTACATAAACAATTATATGTATATCTAGCATATGTATATCTTAGCCTCATAAGCATCGAAACACTTAAACTCCTTGTGATAACTTGATAAGCTTCATTTTGCTACACAGTGTAAGATGCTATACTGAGATATTTCTGCTGTACTAAGTTCTTACTCTACATGTAATACAAAAATAATGCATAGATAACTAAAGTATATATTCATACATAAATAAAATGTATACATATATAAATAAAATATATATACATAAATAATATATATACATATATATAAATAATATATATACATATATATAAATAATATATATACATATATATAAATAATATATATACATATATATAAATAGAATATTTATAAATACATAAAAATATCTATAAATACATTATATATATATATATATATATATATATATATATATATATATATATATATATATATATATATATATATATATATATATATATATATATATATATATAAATAATTTATATACAGACATAAATAAAATACATATGTAGACATGAATACAATATATATATAGACATAAATAATATATATACAGACATAGGCTAACACGAGTAGCACAGATGGCTTGAGGCTGTGGGATGGCTCCTCATGGTCTTGGGTTCGACTCCTCTTGGGTTTAAACGGTGGTAGTGGTTGCCAACTCCATATACCCCCCCAAGGAATAGTCTCACCTTCTCGCTTGCCTCTAAGTGTTGTTGGGTAGGAGGTCGTAGGGATACCCTGAGTAACAATATATATATATATATATGTGTGTGTGTGTGTGTGTGTGTGTGTGTGTGTGTGTGTGTGAATTAGTTACACATAACTTTAAGGTTCATACAAGGTTCATACTGTCCATTTCCTGGATTGCAATTATCTTCTCTAACATGGTAGCTTTTCTTGATCATCTTTCCTTTGTTTTCCTTTTTCTTATTGTTCACAATCCTATTTAGACATCTTGAAGCATATAAGTTGCTCATGATCTTGGTAATTGAAATCTATTCATTTAACAAATCCTGAAAAAAATTGGCTTGATTTTTTTATTTAATGACACTTAGGAAATAACATTAAATGTACATCAATTCACATATCAAATGCACCACATCTAAAAGTTTAAAGTTTTTCTCATAAGTCTTGAATAAGTTTGTATTGGTGATTTGGTTCATGACATTGTAACTCATCACCTATACATTGACCTCATCATTAACATTTAGATCTGCATTAGTCCATAAATACTTAACAACCATTAAACCCTTATCATGCACTAGTAGAATGTAAACATGAGAAACAAAAACACAAACACAAACACATCCAAACACCAAATTTACATAAAAAACCCAATAAGGGAAAAACCACGGTGAGGATTAGCTCACAATATAAAGCAATTGCAACATCGAATACAATAGGCTCACTGTCGGTGGGATCACTGCCCAAAGAGAAAAGAAGGGCTCACTGTCAGATTAGAAAGAAGAAGAAGGAAGATTGTTACAATGAGAAATCCATCTTAGAGAAACAAAAAAGTTCCACCACTACTTCACCAAAACATTCGTACTCTCTTTTTAGAACGTAGACACCTTTTACTCACTACTTCCAGTAGTCTTAGGCATTAAAGCTCACATTGCATTTTACACTTTCGCACTTCACATCTCAACACTTTGGATTACACACTTCTCTTATTTTTCCTCCATCAAGTGATCACACATACATATTGTCTTCAACCTTCAAATTTCTCTATTTTCCCATCTTTTTTTTTATCTGTAAAACACAATCAAGGTTGCATATATTATATTGATAATTCAAAATCAGTACATGAAGATGGTTTCCCAAATCTAGGAATGAATGGAGAGCAGTACAATTCATCCCACTTACAAAAAACTATCACCAAAATACAACGATCACCCCAAAAAATCAAAATACCAACCGTCAATCCTCCTCTTTGTAGAACCTTCCCTCCTCCAGAAGTGCAGTAAAGTCTCTGCACCATTAGATTCCATCTACCTCGTTGAGCCCCAATCTGTGACAAAGAAAATTATACCCGACCGTCGCCCACCTCCTATGTCGAGCTAAGCCACCACCCATGTTTAGCAGGAAGGGTTGACATTCCACAACAACACCAAGTCGAAACATCTTCTCTATGTCATCAACCCAAGGGATTCTCACTCCCGACTTTGCCACAGTCACCACGTCCAAGTCATCAACCAAGATAGCAGCCTTGAAGACAAGGCGCAACAACAACAAACAATGAACCTTGGGGATATTCAAGTCCAAAAGCGATGCCTAAAAGCGGGAAGATATGTTCGTGTTTTCCCTAGTTCTATTGGCCAAGAAGCAAAACTCTTTCCCAATTACCATCTAAACCGCCTCCAAACAAAGGATGTTTTTTTTTAGATAGATCTTCTTCAAACGCTGGTCTGAAGTGAAGCCTAGAAACACCAAATGCTTCTTGGAGCAATGCAATCTTCTCACATGGGTGTCCATCTTCGAGTGAGTTGATTGCCAACCGCCAACACCTATTTAAAAAGAGTGGACTTATTTCGCACGCACTGCCAACTTTTAAGAACAACGTCATTTTGAACCAAATTTATTTCAATCGCCCTGAATCCCATACAACATCCTGAAGGTAACACTTCACACATGCTGAAATTTGTACCGTTGAATCTTGATGGTTTTAAGGTACAATCTTCCAGCCATAGCTCGTAACCATTTCAAGACATATACCTTGTACTCTCCCTGACACCATAACACAAACCAATGATGCAGGAAATAACTTGATTAATCCAGCCATCGACTTCATAGAGGCAATAAATTGTCGGCCAATATATGACAACTCACGATTCCTCATACCTTGGATATTGCCCTCTATTTTCCCATCCTTAATTGTTCTCTTTATTACTATTTAATTAAGGAAGCTTATGATTAGTGAAATAAATGAGTAAATTTTAATTTTAATTGTGAAATATTAATTTATATTTAAATATTAGTTTTTAATTAAAATCTTGTGAGAAAAACTTTCTACTTATAATATTTAAAATTAAGGATTTGTTAATCAATTAAATATATTTTTATTATAATTAAAAAATAATAAAAATCATGACATGTATTTTTAATAAATTATTATATTCAATTTTTGAAAATCTACAAGATTTCTTTTTATTTCATTATAATTCATTAACATTGAAGATGTTGTTCACCTTTTTAACTCTTTCATATAAATTGAATTATATAAATATATTATTTAAATTTAAAATATGAATTTATTTATATTTATAAATAACATTACTTTTAAATTAAACATTTAAATGATAAACAAATTATGTAAAATTTTGTTTTATTAAAAAACAATTTAAAAAGATGAATATGTGTTTTTAAAATTAATGTTTCCGTTATTATTTTTCAACTTTCTAGCTCCCAAATTACTGAACAAACCATTTTAAATCCAAGCTAGTTCCCAAATAAATGAAATGTAATAGGACAATGGTAAACAATAAAAAAATTCAATGTTACAACGCTTGGTTTTTTAATTTTCCTTTTACGCCAGTTTGATAAATGGGGTCGCTGACATTGTAGAGTGGTGGTTGTTGTTCATGTTAACCTAAAATGAAATGTGCCTAATTAACAAAAGATATTGATTTATTTTAAACCAAAAAGTCCAAAATATTCCTATCTTAAATGAAGACAAAGAAAAATCCTTCAAAAGATAGATTATTAATTAAGATTTACAATACATAGCAACCTAACAATGATGGCATTTCTGTCATGCCATCATTCCTATTGTGTTACTATCCTTATTGTCCAGAAAGGTTTACTTAGCATTATAAGCTAATAAAGCACTTCAATGTAGTATAGTCTTCACCAACCAAGCAATATCTACATAATATTAACTTAATATAGTATCAAGTACAATATAGACACTCATAATCCAATATATAAAGTATATGTATATAACCCAATAATAGGGTTCACAGACAACTAGATTCATTAAGCATCCTTCAACAAAGAAGACTATAAGAATTTCATAATCAAGGTAACTAAAATCTTTTCAACATTCCTTCCAAACAAAGCATATAGAATCATGCAATCTTTTCCAACATAAAATATATAAAGAATAGAAACTAGCATGCTTGTAATAAGCAAGCTCCACTTGATAATCCTGGATTCCTAGCTCAACCTTCTCACAAACAATTTGCAACTCCTTCAATAAACAACATTCACTATCCTTTATCTTTTCTCTTAGCAATCTCTCAATATGTAGATATTTTAACCTCACTAATTCTCTCTCAAATCCTCATAGCACTAAACTTAGAAATGTAGCAATATTGCTTACAAAAATTTAGAAAACAAGAATGCTATATGTGAGAATCATAAGTTGAAGAATGCTCTATTAGTTATACATAAACTTGAGCACTCCATGGCTACAAATAAGCTCATGAAATTTTCACCTTCCTATCGACTCAACCAAGCAAAAGAGTGGTGACAACTAAAATCATTGATTAGTAAACACATCCACAACCAACTTACACCTCAAGGAATGAGTTGCTCTTCTTAATGGACAACAAGAATAATACTCAAGAAATACAAGGTTAATGTTTCTATAGGTCGACTCTTTTTAGCTAGCTTCACTGTTGACTATATCTCTCTTTCTAATTTGCATTATACATTGGAACATATCTTGTAGAATAGACTTCTAATAGGTTTGCACTATTCCTATATTGGTGCCACACAAAACATCACGAGCCCCTATTTATTTGGTTGCAGTTTAAAAGACTAGGTCAACATATGGTTTACACGTTTAATAATCTACTTAGCATTCTCATTTCCATGCATGGTTTATGCACAACAATAAAGCTAGGTTACTATACTATACCTGGCAATGCATCACCACATTCCATTCTTATTTGTATTTAAAGCCTACTATTTAGACTTATGCGTTTTGGTTGGTATATTCTATATATATATTCCACATATACATATAGATAAAATACATGTACATAAATAAAATATGCATACATAAATAAATATAATACATAAAATATACATACATAAATAAAATATAATACATATACATAAACGAAATATACATACATATATAACTAAAATATATATACATACATAATTATATATATACATATATATAAATAGACTAGTATAGATATCTTACATACATCTATCTAAAAGATGTCGAAAGATATTAGCTGGAAGCACTATGCAATTTTATTATACACTAATTTTATAAAAAAAAATCCATGACAAAATATGAATACAAATTAATTGATAAATTTGATTTATTTATAATATATAATTTATAATTTAATCCCCTTAATTAAAAAATGCATCTTTAAAAAACTATTCAAAAACAAAATATATGCAACCCTTTTCTAACAAATAATATTTTCATAATAAAAAAGAAGTAAAATTTTATTTATAAATTGCATATTAAAATTTACTTTTTTACAATTAAAAACAATTTTAAAAAAATATTATTTTCAAAGTAAAATTTTATTTATTAATTACATTTTAGATTTATTTTTTAAAATAATAAATATATATATTTTGGTCGGTGACTGCTTTTGACTGAAGCTACATCGAGGTATTAACACCTCTTTCTTCTTCTCTTGTTGCTTTCTTCTCTTTCTTCGCTCCTTCCTTCTCCTTGCATCTCCCTTACACCTCTCTCCTTACGCCTTCCTTCTCTACTCCTCGTCACTGCCTCCTTCCTTCCACTTCTCCCCCTGCATCTCCCTTACACCTCTCTCCTTCCTTACGCCTTCCTTCTCTACTCCTCGTCACTGCCTCCTTCCTTCCACTTCTAACAAATAATATTTTCATAATAAAAAAGAAGTAAAATTTTATTTATAAATTGCATATTAAAATTTACTTTTTTACAATTAAAAATAATTTTAAAAAAATATTATTTTCAAAGTAAAATTTTATTTATTAATTACATTTTAGATTTATTTTTTAAAATAATAAATATATATATTTTGGTCGGTGATTGCTTTTGACTGAAGCTACATCGAGGTATTAACACCTCTTTCTTCTTCTCTTGTTGCTTTCTTCTCTTTCTTCACTCCTTCCTTCTCCTTGCATCTCCCTTACACCTCTCTCCTTCCTTACGCCTTCCTTCTCTACTCCTCGTTGCCTCCTTCCTTCCACTTCTCCACCTGCATCTCCCTTACACCTCTCTCCTTCCTTACGCCTTCCTTCTCTACTCCTCATCACTGCCTCCTTCCTTCCACTTCTAACAAATAATATTTTCATAATAAAAAAGAAGTAAAATTTTATTTATAAATTGCATATTAAAATTTACTTTTTTACAATTAAAAATAATTTTAAAAAAATATTATTTTCAAAGTAAAATTTTATTTATTAATTACATTTTAGATTTATTTTTTAAAATAATAAATATATATATTTTGGTCAGTGACTGCTTTTGACTGAAGCTACATCGAGGTATTAACACCTCTTTCTTCTTCTCTTGTTGCTTTCTTCTCTTTCTTCGCTCCTTCCTTCTCCTTGCATCTCCCTTACACCTCTCTCCTTCCTTACGCCTTCCTTCTCTACTCCTCGTCCCTGCCTCCTTCCTTCCACTTCTCCACCACTACACCTCCTCTCCTCTATTTCATCGCCTCATTACTTTTGTCTCTCCATTCCTTCTGCTCCATTTCTCTTGTTCTCCTCTCGACGCACCTCCTACCCTCCTCCTTTCTTCGGCCGCTTGCTCCATCACTCCTTATCTCTCCACTCTTCCTACTCCGCACCATCTTGCCTCCTTTCTCCTGACTTCCTGCTGTGATCTTCCCTCCTCTACCGTTGCATCCTAGCGTTCCTCTGCACCTGCCATGGGCTCCTCACCGTCTACTGCCGCGAGGTATTTGAATGGTCTAAACACCACCATCAACTTTGATCACCTCCTTTTCTCGCCAACATAGCCTCCTTCATATGATGGGGGGAGAGTCTCGATCCTGTGACACCCTATCAATAGGGCCTGTGACTTTTACCGTCACACTACAGGGTGAACCCCAATAATTATAATAGTTTTGATAAGAATCATTTTAAAAGTATTAAAATATACAAATTTGTATTTTTTTTGTCTCATTATCACTTAATTTCTTCTTAAAATTATTGTTGCACCTTCTTTTTCTTAGATTTTTTCTCAATTCAAAATTATTCTTTTCTTTTTCTTCTCTCCATGTGGTTGGCACTGATTCATGTGTTTTTTCATTATTAATTTAATATATGTCGGCACCTTAATATATTTTAATTTTAATATATGTCGACAACTTACTCTATTTTAATTTGTTTTTGTTAACACACTCACATTCCGCTCTGTGCTCCACTTTTGTTACACCTCTCAACATAAATATATATACATACATAAAAAATATCTATAAATACATAAATAATATGTATATACATACATAAATAAAATATATATACATAATAAAATATACATGCAAACATAAATAATATATATATAGAGATAAATAATATATATACAGACATAAATAAAAAATATATAAACACATAAATAAAATATATATAAACATATAAATAAAATAGATATACATAAATAAAAATATATAAATAAATTATATATACATACATAAATAAAATATACATACATACATAAATAAAAAATGTATATATATATATATATATCACAAGGTCTAGTCTACCCCCATCCCCGTGGTATTGGAGGGCATGTTGCACTAACATCACCGGTCATGTGAAAAAAATTACCAAGCGCACTACAATTTATAGGGGCCTGTCCAATTCCTGCAATCTAATATATATATACATATATAAATAAAATATACATACATACATAAATTATATATGTAATATATATCATACATAAATAAAATATATATGCATACATAAATAAAAAATATACATACATAAATAAAATTCAAAAATTCAACGAACAAAGCAAAAAAGAGAGACAAGGAGCTCAAAAATTCAAAATTCATATTTTCATGTATTGTGGTGAAATCAGGGGTGAATTTGAAACTATTGCAGCAAGTTTGAAATCACCACAATGGTTATGTGATTCTCAAAAACACTTTTGAAACTACCATTGCCCTTAAGTGACCACCATAATGACTACATGATCATTGTGATGATTTTGTGACCACTACCTTGATATCATTGGTAGTTTCATCACGATATATGAAATGTAAAATTTTGAAAGAAAAATGATATTGAAATTGGTAAATGAAAAAACAAAGATGAAAACGCACATGAGTATAAAAAGACAAAGCTATAGTAGACCTCTAGGTCTTACATTTTTCTATTATTTTTTATGTCATAATGTCACTTTGGGTGACACTTGTACTTTGAGGAGGGAATGACTTTAAATTCCACATCCAAGAAATGAGGTGGATGGTATTTTTGTGATTCAAGAGTTATATGTTTAGGAAGAAGTGAGTGTGTGGAATTTTAAATGACACATTAACCAAGTTGACACTAAAAGTGATGTGATGATAGTAAAAAATAATCTCTAGATGCAAAATCAATGATCATCCTTTATGCTCAATGAGGTGAAGCACATGTTACTCATAAATTATGACATGGCCAAGGCATTTGAGTAGTTTATTAGCACCAAACCATATGTTAGATCACACAAATGATAGGTATGAACTAAACCTCCATTGAAAATCATTATCCAATACTCACCAATGATTTTTAAAGAGCAACCCAGTTCATGTTCTCCCACATCCACGAATGCATAGGTAACATGCCTTCTTTATCATAAGGTGAATCCACCATATTGAAGTCATCACACATAAGCCAATTAGAAAACAACTATCATTAGCTATCCATTATCATAATTTCATTCTTTCTAGGCTATCATCAAGCACATAAGCTCATTGATGATGCCAACTACATGATGATCAATGTCAAGAATAATCAACATGACATGATGGTTAGGCTCTTATACCATTACAATATTGGGTGAACCAAGAGAAGGAAAAAATAGCATTCCCATTCTACCATGCCTATCCTCAGGTGAGGTGGTGAGTTGAGTAGCTTGAGGCCAAATTGTCCTTTTGTTAGTATGAAGTGAAAATGTAGAAACCTAAACGTCTTGTAAATAAATAATATCAAAAGAGTCATGTTGTTGGAAAATGATATGTACAAATAACTTATGTGAACCTTATGTAAGAAACACATAGTCCATGATAGTACATTCATTTGGAGGGATACTCCACATCGAGCTTAATGCCATGGGGTTCCCAAGAATGCACCTAAACAAGCAAGGATTGCTTACATGAGACATGACCAATATGATAAGAAATAGTATTGTAACTTTCATACCAACTACAAAACAATTTTAGCATCAATAAACAAAATAACCTTATGTTCTTAATTATTACCTAATCACAAACCTTTGGGACAAATGTTCGTACTCACCATCCTTACCACCACTTACAACAAACATAAAAGAAACAACAATATCATTTATATAACCCTAAACTACTAAAAACAAACTAAAAAAAACATTAACTTTGAGAAAATATTACTAGAACAATACAAAAAGATAAAAACCAAACAACAAATTTTAAATAGTATATATATTTTATTTCAAATGAAACTATGTACAATTTTAATTTATTAAACAATATGCTATCATTAGGTACATATCATCCAAATCATGAATATTGTTGGAATACTAGTGTCATTCAACAATTCCATGTGATCATACCAAAAGTCCTCATTAGCGGACTCTCCATAAGCTACATGGCTCATTTTCTTTTATTTTGTCATAGAATATTTTTAGTTGAAGAGTTTGACAATTCTTTTGTAGAGGCAACATTAAGAATATATTCACATTAGATTGAAAGCTAAATTTATTAAAAAAATTAATAAAAAATTATGGCCACATTTGCAATGTGCAACGTCACCTGTAAACCAAGAAATTGATAAGGAATGTGACAATTCACCTTATTTTCAATAGCCACAATAAGACTCTGATTTTGGAGTCATGATTGTATTCTTTCATAACTATAATTCAAAAACTTGAATATATATAACACTACTACAAAAACTCTCTTATGTCAAAGGCCCTAATATAGAAACTCTAATGTTTGAGAAATCCTAATACAAAAAACAACAATATTTAAAAAATCCTAATTTCAACATTGAAATTAAAATGCTCAAACTTTGAATCCTTGTAGTTTAGGCACCATGTTTACAAAAACTATTCAATTATTTACATCCTAGCAAGCGAGTGCTCCTATCGCACTCTTACAAGTGAGTGCTTTGTTGAACTGTGGCTAGTCTCTGGACCCTCATTTGTTGCTTCGTCATTTGAAATATCTATGTGGATGACTCTATTGTCAATGATGGCAATTCCCAAGGGGATGGACTCATTGATAGGTTGAAGACTCGTCTGAGAGACTAGACACATGGTGTGAGAGCAGAGCCACATGTCAATGCACTATGGATGAAATGCATGGTTGCACTTGGGTAGCAAGTGCATCATTTCCTCCTCAAAGTTGCTGAGGCAGATCATGTAGTTAGATCCATTGGTATGTGCTTTCACCAAGTTATAGTTGAGTATTGGAAAGCTCTCAATGACATTCCACTCTAGGCCCTTGGTTGTCACAGTCCTTACATTATTATTTCCCATTGGTCCTCTGAAAGCTATACAAAAAAAGACAATAAAGAAAAGGAAGACGACCACCCTGGGATACTGATCACTATGACAAGAAAATATATATACATAAATAAATAAATAATTGACGAGGGTGTAACTCGAGACACAAAAAATAACACACCAAATAGAGAATAAATTTTATTATTCAGAAATGAACTTCTTACATGCAGAGGATCTCAAATCCTCAAGCTCTGCAATACATGTAAGCTATCAAAATTACAAAATAACCCCTTTTTGCAGTATGCGAACTTGTCCACAAAGAGCTATCCCAAAAATCAGAAACTCGCCCATAAATAGAGCTCCTTTTTAGCTTGGAGCCAAAACAACATTCAAATCTAAGTTTTTGGAGGTCTGGTGCTAAAAGTAACAACTTGAAATTCAAATTTCAAAAGTACATTTGAAAATTAGTATCTTTTAGAAAGTGCGCCAACTTCTGGGAGCCATAATTTTGATTCAGGACTCCATTTTTCAAACCGTTTGAACCGTTGGAAAGGTCTCAGAGTCAAGAACGTGTTTGAAATCTATGATGCCAATTTTGACAAGTTTTGGGGCTGTTTCAAGATTGTTTAGTGCCTCAAATATGACCTGGAAGGTTTTCAAGTGCAATTCTAGGAGACTAAAACTGCAATATCTTCTAACCTATGAATAGAAAAGAAAAACCATAAGTTGGGAATTACATTATGATGAAAAGGGTATCTAGAAATGCAAAAACATCTAAGAAACTACCAACATGAAATGAAACTCTTTTTCTGGGTGATGCAGGATTGCCCTTACACCACTAGATGCTCCTACATCAATAATATACTTAAATAAACAATATATACATAAGTAAATTATATATACATATATAAATATTATATACACATACATAAATAAAATATAAATATATACATAAAATATACATAAATACATAAATAAAATATATATACATAAATAAAATATATATACATAAATAAAATATATATACATAAATAAATATATATATAAATAAATTATATATACATGTACATAAATATATTTTATTTATGTATATATATATTTTTATATATTTTATATATACATATATATATTATTTATTAAACTCTGAATGCTCATAGTTTAGGCACCATGTTTACAAAAACTATTCAATTATTTACATCCTAGAAAGCGAATGATCCTTTCACACTCTTACAAGTGAGTGCTCTGTCGAACCATGGATAGTCTCTGGACCTTCATTCATTGCTTCATCATTTGAAATATCTATGCGAATGACTCTGTTGTCAATCACTTGCTAATCAATGACAATGATGATGGTTCCCAAGGGGATGGACTCATCGGTAGGTTGAAGACTTGTTTGACAGACTGGACACGTGGTGTGAGAGTAGAGCCACATGTTGATGCACTTTGGATGAAATGCATGGTTGCACTTGGGTAGCAAGTGTACCATTTCCTCATCCTCAAATTTTTTGAGGTAGATTGCACAGTCGAATCCATTGGTATACATGTGGTTTCACCAAATTGTAATCGAGTATTGGAAAGATCTCAATGACATTCTGATGAAACCTTGCATAGACTTCAGATTAATGTATCAATCAATTTGGTTCATTCTATAAACATGAGCTCAACATCAACTTCAAACTCAGGCCAATCAAGATCATGGAAGATAGAACATGCATGAGTTCACACCTTAATCACAAAGCTAAATGTCAAGCTAAAGCAATGTAAGGAAAAACAAAGATAATTGGTATTTCAAACTTATACACAAAAAGAGACACAAGTTGGCCAAACCATATTTGAATACAAAACCAGTTAATAGAAAATCAAATGTGTCCCTCTCTTGGACAATGTTCCTTTCTACTTTCAAACTTAATTGAGTGCAACTCTCTGAAAAAAAATGGTGACTAGTTTGCTCATATTGCTCTTAATTACTAGCGCAACCTTTGGATTTTCACAAAATATGCCAGTCTTCCTCAAAAATTATTGCCTAGTGGTGTTAGAAGGTAAGTTTCCTGTGTCGCTTCTTCTTCATTGTGTGTTTCTTCTTCTCATTATGCATTGTCTCCTCTCTCCCTTCAACTATCCCCCCTTGTCTTAGCTAATGGACTTCCTCGTTTTCGACCACAACTTCAACCACTTTTTCCCATCATTAATCTCATTTTCCTTTTGTTTTCAAAACACCAAAACTCAGAAGCGGCTTCCAAAAATTGTTTCCTTCTCCTGGACGCAACTCAATCATTTTTTTCCTTAACCGTTCCTTTTCTCATTTCTTGATCGGGCTAACTAACTCAAACTATGGAAGATTACAAGCAATCAAGATTCAACATCTTGATCCCACATAATTCACCACCTACCACAAAGCTACAAGGTAACAAGAACCCACAAAATAAAAACCAAACTCCACAGCCAAAACTCAAATTACTAAAAATCAACACAACTGACAAATAAAACCAAAAAATTGTAGCAATGTCTTTGCATCAGGCTTCCCAAGGGATAAAACATGTGTTCTTGCACATGAGGGCATCAACCAGAAAGTATTTATCTGTTCTTTTTTTTCGCATCTTCCAACATCGCTCTAGAACAACTGCCATTCATTGAATGTGTTTTCATTTGTTTTATTTTTCTTTGATCTATCTCCTCCTTCTAATGTCCTTTCCATCCATAAGCCTCCAAAACTCCATCTCCCGTTCATATACATCATTATCACCATTTGATTCCACATCCTTTTCGTCTTCTACTTTTAAACTCTTCCCATCAACATTTGCTTTCAAAGATTTAGAAGCATCATTCCTAAAATCAACAAAATCAACTTGCTTATTGTTTACCTTGTATGTGTGCTCCTCAAGCTTCATCAACAAACCATCTTGAACTCCATCATTCACAACACAACCTTTATCAAAATCTGCATATACAATTTCATTCTTTTCCTCTTTTGCTGCAATAAATTCTTGATCATTAGCTACAACCCTCATCTTTGTATCCTTCACTATCTCATTTTGTCTTTGTATTGTCATTAGAAAGTTTCTCCATCCAATCTTGTTCTATAATTGTGAATTGTGCCCACAAATCTTCTGCACTCGCTGCACCTTCTTTGCCCTTCACTTCTACCAGATAATGTTTCTCACTTAGCAACTCACTGCTATGTAAACCTTTTTCATCATCTCTTTTCAAGGCATGTCCCCATACTACCCTCTCCTCTTCGTAACAATCATTTGCACAGGCCACTTCAACTTCTTTCTCAATGGCCATCCCAAATATTCTTGGATTCTTTCCTCAAGCCTTTGCTTCACCAATAACTTACATCTCTCCAAATCTCTTCTCAATTCTACCATTTCTCTGTCAAACCCTGAATCTTGTTTCTTCATATTGCCTTTCTTCTTGATTCTTTCCTTCTTAGTATCTCGTTGCATCTTCTAACCTTTCCTCTTTTTGTCTACCTGATACCTCACCTAAGGCTTCCCTATTCTATCCTCTGCCCATTATTTTGGCACCCAAGTTCCTTTCATTAACTTATCTAAACTCCACTATACATGGTTGTCAAAATCCTATGAGCATAACCACGTTTCCCAGATCTTTTAGGCTCTCTGAGATCTTTCTGGCTTTGATACCAAACTGATGAAACCTTGTATAGACTTCAAATTAATGTATCAATCAATTTGGTTCATTTTATAAACATGAGCTCAACATCAACTTCAAACTCAGTCCAATCAAGATCATGGAAGACAAAGAACATGCATGAATTCACACCTTAATCACAGAGCTAAAAGTCAAGCTAAAGCCATGCAAGGAAAAACAAAGATAATTTGTATTTCAAACTTATGCACAAATAGAGACACAAGTTGGCCAAACCATATCTGAATAAAAAACCAATTAATAGCAAATTGAATTTGTCCCTCTCTTGGACAATGATCCTCTCTACTTTCAAACTTAATCAAGTGCAATTCTCTGACAACAAATGGTGGCCAGTTTGCTCATATCGCCCTTAATTACTGGCGTAGCCTTTGGATTTTCACAAAATATGCCAATCTTCCTAAAAAATTACTGCCCAATGGCACCAAAAGGTAAGTTTCCTGCGTAGCTTCTTCTTCATTTGTGTTTCTCCTTCTCATTATGCGTTGTCTCCTCTCTCCCTTCAGCTATCCCCTCTTATCTTAGTCAATGCCCTTCCTTATTTTCAGCCGCAACTTCAACCACTTTTTCCCATTGTTAATCTCATATGCCTTTTGTTTTCAAAACACCAAAACTCAGAAGTAGCTTCCGAAAACCGTTTCCTTCTCTTGGCCACAACTCACTCATTTTTTTTGTCCTCAACTGTTCCTTTTCTCCTTTCATGATCGATCTAACTAACTCAAACTATGCAAGATTACAAGAAATCAAGATTCAACATCTTGACCCCACATAATTCACCATCTATCACAAAACTATAAGGTACCAAGAACCCACAAAACAAAAACCAAACTCCACAACTAAAACTCAAATTACCAAAAATCAACACAACTGACAAATAAAACCAAAAAATTACAGCGATGCCTCTACATCACATTCCGCTCTAGGCCCTTGGTTGCCGTGGTCCTTACATTATCATTGCCCATTGCTCCTTTGAAACCTATACATCAAAAGCCAATAAAGAAAAAGATGATAACCACTCCCAGGATACTGATTGCTACGACAAGAAAGTATATATACATAAATAAATAATATACTTAAATAAACAATATATACATAAGTAAATTATATATACATATATAAATAATATATACACATACATAAATACAATATAAATATATACATAAAATATATGTAAATACATAAATAAAATATATACACATAAATAGAATATATATTTACATAAATAAAAAAATATATAAAAAAATAATATATACATACATAAATATATTTTATTTATGTATGTATATTTATTTTTATATATTATATAGATATATACAAATATACTTTATTTATTGAAACTCTGAATCCTCATAGTTTAGGCACCATGTTTACAAAAACTATTCAATTATTTACATCCTAGCAAGCGAGTGCTTCTTTCCCACTCTTACAAGCGAATGCTCTGTTGAACTGTGGCTAGTCTTCGAAGCCTCATTTGTTGCTTTGGAATTTGAAATATCTATGTGGACAACTCTTGTTGTCAATCGCTTGGTAGTCGACGACAACGATGGTGGTTCGTAAGGGGATGGACTCATCGGTAGACTGAAGACTTGTTCGATAGATTTGACACATGGTGTGAGAGAAGAGCCACATGTCGATGCACTCTGGATGAAATGCTTGGTTGCACTAGGGTATCAAGTGCACCATTTCCTCATCCTCAAAGTCAATGAGGAAAACAACATAGTTGGATCTATTGTCATGTGCTTTCACCAAATTGCAATTGAGTATTGGAAAAATCTCAATGGCATTCTGCTCCAAGCCTCTGGTTGCTGCAATCCTTACATTATTGTTCCCCACTGCTCCTCTAAAAGCTATACAACAAAAGCCAATAAAGAAAATGAAGACCTCCCTCAGGATACTAATCGCTACGGAAATAAAGTATATATACACAAATAAAATAGATACAAATAAAATATATACATAAATAAATAAATAAAATATAAATAAATAATATATATACATAAATAAATAATATATATACATAAATAAATAATATATACATAAGTAAATTATATATACATACATAAATAGTATATATACATAAATAAAATATAAATATATACATAAAATATATAAAATATATAAATACATAAATAAAATATATATTTATATAAATATATATATATATATATATTTATATATTTAAAATCATATATACATACATATATATATTTTATTTATTCAAACTGTAAATCCTCAGAGTTTAGGCACTGTGTTTACAAAAATTATTTAATTATTTACATCCTAGCAAGCGTGTGCTTCTTTCACACTCTTAGTTGATGACAATGATGGTGGTTCCCAAGGGGATGGACTCATTGGTAGGCTGAAGACTCGTCTAGGATAGATTGGACACGTGGTGTGAGAGCAAAGCCACATGTCGATGCACTTTGGATGAAATGTGTGGTTGCACTTGGGTAGCAAGTGCACCATTTCGTTGTCCTCAAAGTCATTAGGGCAGACCCCACAACTGGATCCATTAGCATGTGCTTTCACCAAATTGTAGTTGAGTGTTGGAAAGCTCTCAATGACATTCTGCTCCACGCCCCTTGTTGTCATGGTCGTTATATTATTATTGCCTACCACTCCTCTAAAAGCTATACAACAAAATCCAATAAAGAAAATGAATATGACCACCCCTAAGATATTGATCGCTATGGAAAGAAAGTGTATATACATAAATAAATAAATAATACATATACTCAAATAAATAATATATACATAAGTAAATTATATATATACATAAATAAAATATGCATACAAAATTAAATAAAATATAAATATATACATAAAATATATATAAATACATAAATTAAATATATATACATAAATAAAAATATATTTACATACATAAATATATTTTATTTATGTATGTATATATATTTTTATATATTTTATATATACATATATATTATTTATTCAAACTCTAAATCCTCATAGTTTAGGCACCATGTTTAAAAAACTATTCAATTATTTACATCCTAGCAAATGAGTGCTCCTTTTGCACTCTTACAAGTGAGTGCTTTGTCGAACCATGCTAGTCTCCGGAGCCTCATTCGTTGCTTCATCATTTGAAATATCTATGTAGATGGCTTTGTTGTCAATCGCTTGCTAGCCAACAAAAATGATGGTGGTTCCTAAGGGGATGGACTCATTAGTAGGATGAAGACTCATTTGATAGACTGGACATGTGGTGTGAGGGTAGAGCCAAATGTTGATCCACTCTAGATGAAATGTGTGATTACGCTTGAGTAGCAAATGCACCATTTTGTCATCCTAAAAGTTGTTGAGGCATACTACACGGTTAGATGCATTGGCATGAGCTTTCACCAAATTGTAGTCGAGTATTGGAAAGCTCTCAATGACATTCCACTTCAAGCCCCTGGTTGTCACGATCTATACATTATTATTTCCTAGTGCTCCTTTGAAAGCTATACAACAAAATCAAATAAAGAAAACGAAGATGACCACCCCCAAAATACTTATTGCTACAACAATAAAGTATATATACATAAATACAAAATATATAAATAAAATAAATATACATAAATAAATAAATAAATAAATAAATAAATAATATACATAAATAAACAATATATACATTAGTAAATTATTTATACATACATAAATAGTATATATACATACATAAATAAAATATACATACATACAAAAATAAAATATAAATATATACATAACATATGTATAAATACATAAATAAAATATATATTTACATAAATAAATAAATAAATAAATAAATTATTTATGTGTATATATATTTTTGTATATTTTATATATACATATATATAAATTATTTATCCATACTCTGAATCCTCACAGTTTAGGCATCGTGCTTACAAAAACTATTCAATTATGTCATGCCCAAAATTTTCCCTAGAAAATGCATTAATTTTTCCCTAAGAAATGCAACAATATTTTTTCTTTTTGAAAAGAAACAAGTATTAAGTTAATTAATCACTCGAAGAGTTTACCAATGTAATGGTGAACATATTATGAGTTTTCACAACTTCGAGGAGATATTTAAATATCTCATATTAACATGTACCTACCAAGAGATTAAACCTTATTTCGCTTGAGTAGGATGACTATAAGATTGAATCTAAGTGGTGCATTCCCCTTCATGCTCTCGTTACTTTAGTCAACAAATATTTCTTAATGATAATAAGTATTATCGACTAGACAAACACTTAGACATTAATAACCTTATTGTTATTTGTTGACCTTACACATGGGTAAAAATATCATTATTCATCTAGTAACTAATAATCGTAAAATTTGCTATTTATCGGATGATGAAAACATTAACATAAGAAAGTTTTTGATTATGTGTACTTATCAATTATTTCTTATTGATATTACCATTACTCAATAATCTCAAAGATAATAATATTGTGGGTTAATGCTTACTTGAATTTTAATGACAAAGATAATACTTCTATTTATTCATCGTCTGTTTTAATATCCCCTTTATTATTATTATTATTATTAAACATTATGTTAGTATTTCTTATGAAGTTTGTAGATGAATTTTATACGCTACCCATATAGAGCTAACCCCCCTTAATGACTAAAAGAATAATGCATGGGAAAGTATTTACCTTAACAATATATCATTTGAGTTAGGATAAGAAAATAAGTTGATAGTGTATCAAGAATGAAAGTAGAGAGAAATGGTCCCTGTTTGAAGATTAGATGTCCAAATGTAAATGATTATATATATATATATATTGTTATTCGTTCATTTTGAGCAATAGAAATAACATTTCAATATCTAATCACCAACAATTTTGTACAATATTATTATCAATGAACCAACAGATAATCTAGAAGATAAAATTATAACTGCTAATAATACTATTAATAATATGTTCTAAGATTAGTACTATCATTGTAAGTTTTAATATTATCATTAATATTATAACATTTTCCTTCATTAAAATTAACATTGCTACTTACCAGCACTAATATCCACACTTTTTCCTAGTTATCGCTAGAGGTAATGTTAAGACTAAAATTAACTCTTAACACTAACATCCAAACCACATCTACCCAGATCGCTCTGTCGTATTACAATGATTCCCGTTTTTTTTGGAATGAGCACATTTATTAGCATATTTATGAAGTTTCCCCTATAGTGCCAAACTAACGATTTTTATGGATGTTAAATGAAGGATACTTTAAGCCCTTAGTTTAAATCAAGGTGCAGGAATCTTCTACGTATGAATTTATAAATGAAAAACCCCAGCACACAAAAAGGGAGGGTCTTCTTTCTTTATTTTTATTTGCTTTTGATATTAATTATTGCTGCTATCTTGAATGAGTTATATAATAGTAGGGTGGGAATATCACTAGGTTGCAAGGCAAATATATTTATAGTCAGTCCGGTTGAAAAAAGAGGTGGCAGAACTCTTATTGAAGGTACAAGTTTAAAGCAGTACGCAATTAGAAATAATATTTACTCTGGTCCAAATCTCCAAATCTAACAGATCTTGGCTCTGAATGAAACAATTACAGCCTTAGAGATTAAAACTCCTTCCACAAAGCTGTCGCCATCAATCAACACCTCAAGCATGAGCTGTCATAGTTTAGCAGCCCGGGTGGGTGAGTGGAACATCACTGATAACTCGATTTTCTTTGCCTGTTCATTTGTAATAGTTTTTATCAGGTTCAATGAAGATATTAATTATTTAGTGAAGATCATCCATACAATTGTACAGTACGACATCTCTTTCTTTTGTTGAAGTGATAGTATATTTCTGATAGTATATTTCTTTCATTCAACAATCATATTGACAAGCTACCAATAAGATCACTGTAGTAATGAGCTATATGATATCACTGCAATAATGAGCTACAGGTCAGGGACCCAAAATCACATAAATACAAATTGAAAATTATTTAGCGATAATAGATTTCCACAATCTAGTAGAATATTGAAAAGTTTCTGGATTAAATTGTGTCAAAAATTTTTGCATCAACATTTGAATCACACTAAGTGATTCATCATACTAAGAAATGTTGTAAAATAAATATATATTTAATTAATAATATCTATTGAATAGATATTTAATAGGTTGAACATTATAATAGAAATATTCTTATTCTTATTAGTATTTATTTTATTTAAAAAGAAACAACTTCATGATAAGGCATAAAGACTTCTTTTGTTCCTCAATTAAAGATTTTCTTTATTTCTTAAATAAAGATTTGCTCTCTTGCTTAAATAAAGAAGATATTCCCCCTTTTTTTTATAGAATTTAAAGGAGATCCTTGATTTTGAGCTTTATTACATTTATAATTTTTTTTTTTTTCATTATTATTTAATTTGTATAGTAAAGAAATTTACTTCTCCAATAAAACATGAATAACAATTTTATCTCATTGTAACTTAATGGAAGCCCCTCTCTTTCGTGAGATACATATTAAATCACGTGGTATCAACAAATGTTTATTTTTTTTAAAGTTTTAACAACTCTTTTGATACAAGTTCATAAGGTAACTCTTTCCTCCATTCCAACAAGATACAAAACTTGAAATATTACAATAATTTGTATAAAGTAAATGATTAACATATCAATAAGGGAAAAACTTGCTCTATTACATCTTTCGTCTTTTTCCCATTGAACAATATATGCAATTTATTCTTAAAACTACAATGATACAAATAGCATTTGAGGAAATAATGATTTACATGTAAATAAATAACACACAAATAAATAAGACTTGCTCTTTCTCCTTTTTCTTTCATTTTGCAACAATCACTAACTTTCCATATTACAACTAATTTTAAGAAATACAAAGAATGACATACAACCGAACTGCGCTTGCTCTCCACCCTACCATAATGGCGTCATGGAGCTTCGTGGGCTCTAGCCATACCCCCGAGCAAGGAATACTTTCAACTCCATCATGATAAATGGAGTCTTTTCTCACTTTTACAAAGGGATAAAGTAAGATAGCACAAATTTCATGCATCTAGGTTCTCTGCTTTTTTTTTTCAATCATGATCTATACACTATGTCACCTTCTTACTATCAATAAACAAGGGTAAAGGAAAATAGTAAAACTTATCTCTTTCTTTTAGGTGAAGGAAGTGGACTCTTTTATCCATCTTTCGTCTCCAAGCCATACCTTCATGATCACTATCTTCCCAAAGTGGTGGACTCATTTCCTCTTCTCATTCTTTCTACTATCTACACTAAAGTTCTCCAAGAGGAGAAGTGGGTAACACCCTTCTCATTCTTCCTCTCCAAAATATATAGGAGTTTCAACTTGCAACCTTTGGGTGGGGAGGTGTGAAGTGTACCTGCCTCCATCAATGAGAGTCTTTTCTTTATTAAAGAGGAGGCATGCACTTGGACAACCCCTCCATCTTTTCATCTCATCACCTCCTCAAAACTCGTCACTCTCCATTATGAGGATTTTTCAAGGGTCAAATCATGCCCTTGGGGCATTATTATATGCCTACTTGACCGCTACCACTATGGTATAGGCCCTAGGGGGTTTCTTTTTACATCCCAACCAAGGAAATTGACAAACAACCCTCTTTAAAAGCCCATTTAAGGATCCATCCAAAATTTAGACTTGGATAAAGGTTCCTAACACCTAACCCCACTTACACCCACATGAAACATTATGTTATACCCTTACAAACCAAAAATAAGTTATCCTTTTTTAATCAACCCTCACAACTTTAATCTACCAACACACTAACTTTATTTCTTCCTAAGCCCCCCAAAAGGGTCGGATTCATATCACAAGATGTCCTTTGATTTTCTCCCAATGGTTTTCCCTTCTCGAACTGGCACCCTTACTTTCTTGCACATTACCAATGCAATCATAAGAATAATCATATATCACATTAATTTGATGGTTGAAATAAGATTCAATTGTACAACAATTCCAATTATAGTTTCAATTCATATTCACAATTTACAAGTCTGTAACACCCTCACGACAGTGACAATGAAACAAATGTCAAGATGAAATTCAAGAATATTGTCACACAATCACATTATGTATTGCCTGTAGTACAACTTACCATCTATTTAAGTAAATATAAAACAAATTAGGGTTTTACTTATCACATGCAAAGTGCGGTCTTACAAATTATTTACATCCTAGCAAGAAAGTCTCCTTTCACACTCTTACTAGCGAGTGCTCTATCGAACCATAGCTAGTCTCTAGAGCCTCATTCATTGCTTCACCATTTGAAATATCTATGTGGATAGCTAGGTTGTCAATCGCCTGCTAGTTGACGATAATGATGGTTGTTCCCAAAGGGATGGACTCACTGGTAGGCTAAAGACTCGTCCAATAGATTGGAAAAGTGGTGTGAGAGAAGAGCCAAATGTCAATGCACTCTGGATGAAATACATGGTTGCACTTGGGTAGCAACTGTACCATTTCCTCATTGTCAAAGTTGCTAAGGTAGACCGTGTAGTCAGATCCATTGGCATGTGCTTTCACCAAATTGTAGTTGAGTATTGGAAAGCTCTCAATGACATTCTACTCTAGGCCCCTGGTTGTCGTAGTCCTTACATTATTATTGCCCATTGCTCCTTTGAAAGCTATACAACAAAAGCCAATAAAGAAAACGAAGATGACCACCCCTAGGATATTGATCACTACGGCAAGAAAGTATATATACATAAATAAATATTAAGTAAAATTAAAAATAAAATAAAATATTATATATACATAAATAAACAATATATACATACACAAATAGTATATATCCATACACAAATAATACATACACATAAATAAAATATAAATATGTACATAAAAATATATATAAATACATAAATAAAATATAAATAAATAAATAAAATATATAAGTAAAAATATATTTACATAAATAAAAATATATTTACATAAATAAAAAATGTATAAATAAATTATATATATACATACATAAATATATTTTATTTATGAATGTATATATTTTTGTATATTTTATATACACATACATATATATATTTTGTTTATTCAAACTCTGAATCCTCGTAGTTTAGGCACCGTGTTTACAAAAACTATTCAATTATTTACATCCTAGCAAGTGAGTGCTACTTTTGCACTCTTTCAAGCTAGCGTTTTGTCTAATCGTGGCTAGTATTCAGAGCCTCATTCATTGCTTCATCATTTGAAATATCTATGAAAATTGTTGTATTGTCAATCATCTACTAGTGGACAACAACAATGGTAGTTCCCAAGGGGATGGATTCATTGATCTAGGCTAAAGACTCGTCTAACTGACTAGACACATGGTGTGAGGGAAGAGCCACATGTTGATGCACTCTTGATGAAATGCATGGTTGCACTTGGGTAGCAAGTGCACCATTACCTTGTCCTCAAAGTCGTTGAGGTAGACTGTGTAGTCAGATCCATTGGCATGTGCTTTCAAGAAATTGTACTCGAGTATTGGAAAGCTCTCAATGAAATTCTGCTCCAAGCCCCTAATTGTCATAGTCCTTACATTATTATTTCGCACTACTCCTTTGAAAGCTATGCAACAAAAGCCAATAAGAAAACAAAGATGACCATCCCTAGGATACTTATCGCTATGACAAGAAAGTATATATACATAAATAAATAAATAAAATATAACAAAATAAATAGTATATATACATAAATATAAACAATATATACATAAGTAAATTATATATACATACATAAATAGTATATGTACATACATAAATAGTATATATACATGTAAATAAATATACATACATACATAAAATAAAAATATATACATAAAATATATATAAATACATAAATAAAATATATATACAAAAATAAAATATATTTACATAGGGGTTGACCTTGCAGTGTGACGGTAAGTCACAAGCCCTATTGAGAGGGTGTTCAAAATTTTGAGTCTCACAAACGCTTGCAGGAACGAAGGATCAAGGACCAAGGAAGGTGGCACGCTAGACAAGAAGGTGTCATAGGTCGTTGATCGCTAGATGGAGATTGCAGACAAAAAGGAGGCCGAAGGTAGGATCGGTGGCAGAGGAATGAGCAAAGATGCATACATTGGCAAAGAAGGATGGCAGCTCCGGTAGTTGGAGGACACATTGGGAGTAGATAAGGGCATGAAGGAGGAGGCACAACTAAGGGAGATAGAAAAGGCGAAGTGACGGAGGAAGAAAATGGAGGAATGGCAGAGGAAAGGAAGGATAAGTGACTGACGAAAGGAATGAGAGGTGACATAGGAAGGAGGGATGATAGAGGGAGCGAAGAGACAAAGGAAAGAAGGAGAAGTGATGGAGAGAGGAGGAATGGTGGAAGAAGTGGAGAGACAGAGAAAGGAAGAGTGATGGAGGATGGAAGGAGGGATGACGAAGGAAGAAAAGAAACAAAGGAAGGATGACAGAGGAAGCATAGAGATAGAGGAAGGAAGAAGGATTGATGGAGGAAGGAGGGATGACAAGAAACAAAGGAAAGGATGACAAAGGAAGTGGAGAGACAGAGGAAGGAAGGAGGAGTGACAAAGGAAGGAGGGATGACGAAGGAAGCAGAGAGACGGAGGAAGGATGTTAGAAGCAGCAGAGAGAGGAGGTCTTAATACCTCAACATGCACTCGGGGATGGGGTCCTGCATTGTGACCCCACTGGTTTGAAGCTCCAGTCAAAAGCGGTCATCAACCAAAATATATATATATATATATTTACATAAATAAAAATATATTTACATTGCAAAATAATTTATATATATACATACATAAATATATTTTATTTATGTATGTATATATATTTTTATATATTATATATATACATAAATATATATTTTATTTATTCAAACTCTGAATCCTCACTATTTAGGCACTGTGTTTACAAAAACTGTTCAATTATTTACATCCTAGCAAGCAAGTGCTCCTTTCAAACTCTTTTAAGGAATTGTTTCATCAAACCGTGGCTAGTATTCAAAACCTCATTTGTTACTTTGTCATTTGAAATATCTGTGCGTGTAATGCCCCGTCTTGTAACCTAAGGAATGTTGCAATTGTTTACGAAAGTGAAATAATTTTTTTTTATAGTGTTATTATTAACTTTATTAGTTGCATACATTCTCTAAGTTATGCGACGTCACACTACTTGAGAATCCATAGACGACTTTAGTATTTAGCATAGCATGTATTTAAATAACATAAACTTAAAAATAAACATTGCATAACATTTGAATTCCATTCATGATAGTATAAAGTACAAATAAGATTCTTACATTGCATTTGAAATGACATTATAATACTCATTCTTCAGATGAGGTAGATCAAATAATAGTTTACAATTACATATTTCAAATGTTCACCTCATAAACAATTGAGGGATGTTACAAATACAAGATTTCTAATGATGCAATAAAGGAAGTACATAAATATCCAAATACGAGCTCTCCATCCATGAAGCTCTCATTGCCATGATCATAAATTGGGGACCCAACAAAGTAAGGTGCACGTTCCACCCAACCATGTGGTACCCGTAGGTCCACCCCCGTGCTAGGAGATAGTAATAAGGTTCCCTAGACATAACCTACCAACCCTAGACACAAGTACATACTTAACTGATGGTTACATTGCTTCCAGAATCGGGATAATCAAATATACTAAGTTCACAAGGTAAACTGTTATTTTAGGTGGAGTGTCATCACAATGTTGCAAAGGTTACCCTGGTGTTTCTTCCTAGGTTCTGGCCCCCAACTTGGGTTACCCTGGTAACCTCTTATGAAACCCGGCCCCATATGCAAACTATTGCGGAATCGAATATCTTTTAAAGTAACAAGATATCGATTTGCCATTCCAGGCCTTCTCGACTTATACTCAAGACTGAAATAGCCCTTGAGTCTATAAGCGAGGCTTATTATTCTAATTAAAGATTTTAATCTATCTAATGTTTTGTCTTAGTTTTCACTGACTTACCAACTCTACGTAAGTTACCCTGGCACCACTTTGTGTGCCGACCCTCACACAGAGCCACTCCCCTAAACATAACATGAGGAATCTAAGTTCCCTAACTAAGGTAAACAATGTGCACAAGAATTCAACATATATTTCTACATATTTCATAACAAACATCAAGTCTATGTTCATAAAACCAGGTGTCTAAACACCGTGCAAAACCATGTACACAACCTTAGTCAACACAAGAATTCTATTTAAACAATAACAACTCCCACATTATACAACTTGTCTGGAAGACTTGTACATCTAAAACATTCCCAATTTGACCAATAAAAGAGAAAATACTATTTAAGGCAAATCAGGAAAAATAAACATCTATTATTCGAATTTACTAAATCCAGTCATTACAATCACTCATCTTTTGCAGCTACTTAAAATAAACATGATTCAATTTGCAATAATAAAATAGAACTGATTTTCTAATTCCCAATTTCCACAATCATGCTTAAAAATTCAACTCCTTATTACAATAAATCAATATAATTTCCTCTTCATCTACATTTAAATGTTTTATTTCCTGAAACTATAAAATATAATTATATATATATATACAAATATATACATATATATTTACATATATATACATATATATATATTAAAAATTTAAATTTATATTAAACAAATCGAAATACGTTTTATGCATTAAACATTTGCTTTAGGGTTTTGTTGGCTGTTTACACAGCCCCTGCCCTGCCGCGACATCATAGCCATGGCCGCCGTGGGTGGGGCTACCTCCGTAGCCCTCCCCACAGGGCTCGTCCGTGGGCGGCTGAGCCAAGCGCTTCCTGTGAGGGCAACGCTGGGCTCGGCCCTCACTGCCGTCCCCTTGCGGGGTCGGCCGTGGCTAGCCCCGCCCAGTTCTTCGGCTCTCTCAATTTTTTTTTATATGTATCTTCTAAAGACATAAATTTTATATAAAATAAAAAAAAAACGACAGCGATTTTAATTCCGTTTATTTTAAATAAAATTCCCAAATTTTCCTGTACGACGATAACCATGAATTTCAAAATGAAATTCTCACAATACAATTTATATATGAAAGTATATATGTATAATATATATATATATATATATATATATATATATATATATATATATATATATATATATATATATATATATACAAATTCAACAGGGTTTTCCTATGGGGAAATTAAGAAATTTCAACAGAGTTTTACAATGGAATAGATTTTCAACAAGGTTTTTCAATGGGAAGTTGAGAAATTTAACAGTACGCACAAAAATTTTCCCAAACAAATTCTAATTCATTCCCAGAGGTTTCAATTTCATTTTCCAAATAAATGATTTCCTTCACAAATTTTTACTCAAACTGTTTCCTATAGGAAGCTTTTAACAAAGAAATAGCCAATTCTCTATAGGCTAATTTGCCGAGAAGAACAAAGATTTAATACACAAACAATTTCCTTAATAGACATGATTTTAAAACAATTTAAACAAAACTTCTCAATACTAATACTTATTCACAAACAAACTTTTCAAAAGGATAAATTAAATAAATAACCAGTGAAAAACCTGTTTCCTGTAGCTTGAAAATTGTCTGTAGAGAAGAAACTTTGCTGCCTGTTGCGTGCAATCCTCCAAAGCTCCTCCAGAAAACCAACACCCAGAAGAAAACAAATACTAATCCAAAAAAAAAACTTCTTCTAGAAAATTTAAGCAAATTTCAGAGGAAATCACAAATTACAGAGATCAAAATTTTTTTTAAACAGAACCCCGTTCCTTTCTTTTCCCGTGAAGTAGTTTTCTGTTTTCCCAAATCCATAAAAATCTTCCCAAGAGAATCCTCAACAAGAAACAATAAATTTAACTACCACACATGTCGAGAAGAAAATATCTTTCAACCAATTCACGACAATCCTTTATTTCTTCCTTATCAAAAATTGAATGCCTTTCAAGAAATTAAAGAATTTAAATTTCAAAAATACAATTTCCCTTTCCTTATTTAATTTTATTTATTTAACAATTAAAATACCATTTCTACAATTTAATTTAATTTAAATTAAATCTATTCACACAATTAAAGCAATTTTAATTTAATTAATTAATTTTATTTAATTAAATAATTTTAATCTCAATGACCAAATTACTTAACCAAACAAACTAATTAATTAATTAAATAAAATGTAAAACTTTATTTCTAACATTTAAAATTAATTTAAATCAACAGTAAATTAAAGAATAATAAACTATCATTAAATTAACAAAATTTTCCTTTCAAAACAATTAATCCAATCAGGCACTTACAAGACAACCAAAGACACCAAACTTAACTGACGACATACTTTGACTGGGTTTAAGAGTAGACTAGGATAAAACTTGTTACTACCTCCCAATCAACATTTCCATTGAGTCTTGACACGCTCAGACCTGAGTAACTAGGTGGAGTCGGTGTCATGTACCTGCAATCTTGCAATCAAACAAATGACATACATATATATAATCCATTGTACAAACACACTATGTGGAGAAAATCACGGAAATCACAGGGCACTCGCAAGCGAGTGATGCAACTCCGTTCTCCACACCAATACATGTCACATCAAACTGACAAATCAAGTAACAGTTAATCTACCATAAACATATATATAGCAATAACATCTGAAGGAAATATCTACGCTAACATAAAGCATGACATAATTAATTACCACACAATGTATCATTACATCACAACATAAATCCACCATTGCTCTAACGTCATCGATCAAAATATCCAAAACAAAGTACCAAAGTCTATCATAGTAAAAACATGCTAACAAAAAATATAAGCAAAATGGAGGGGTACTATAGTGCAGACGACTTTGTTGTCAATCACTTGCTAGTTGACAACAATGATGGCGGTTCCCAAGGGGATGGACTCATCAATAGGCTAAAAACTCGTTCAACAAATTAGACATATGGGGTGAGAGTAGAAACATATGTCAATGACTCTAGATGAAATGCATGGTTTCCCTTAGGTATTAAGTGCACCATTTCCACATCCTCAAAGTCATTGAGGTAGACCACATAGTTGGATCCATTGGCATGTGCTTTCACCAAATTGTTGGATCCATTGGCATGTTTTAGCTATCATAAATTGAGAGATCTTGAGGTTTTATGCTCTAACCTCTAAAATAAAAATAGATAGGTCAAGTTTTCTTAGTCATTTTATTTTTATGCAAAGTGTTGGCAGATGGTCAATGCTCCCCTCAGGATTTGTGACATGGACTAACTGCCTCTCGTGGATTCGTTAACTTTGGCAGTTGTATCGGGCATTAATAGGTTGATCTTTTGGTGCAACAGAAACTGTGGGCCAACAAGTGGTATCAGAGCATAGGTTCCCTATATAAGTCTAACAGGCTTGGGTAGATCCTAATAGTGGAGTACCACATGGGAAAATGTAGAAGAAATAAAGAAAAGAAAGATGCCAAGCAAAAGGTTGTACAACAAATCCTAGTCAAGTTGAATGTAATGAGTTGTTGCGTGAGTCTCTCCTGAATGCTGATATAAAGTGTGATAAAAAGGATGATCTTGTTATTGGTGATGAAGAAAGAGATCTCTTTGTGGATGGATATGACTATGATAAACATAAGTGTGAAGTTGATTTAGAAGGTGAAATCTTGTGTGTTCTGGATACAATCAAGCAACTTAGTATTTAGAAAATCAAAAATTAAAATACCAACTTCAACAAGAAAAAAGATTTCAAAGACAAGGTATGTTTAGATTTTGCAAAAGTTTCTTTAGAGTTTGAAGAAGCAAGAAATCAGGTTGTTAACTTAAAGAGTCAAGTTGATGAATCTGATAAACTGATTATTTTTCTAAAAAATAAAGTTGAAGAAGCTAAAAGGGTTGTTGATTTTACAAAATATGATCTTGAAGTTAAGACTAGTGAATGCCTAAAACTAGAGTTAGAAATAGTCTCTTTGAGAAAGGAGCTAGAAAAAGCATCCTCTAAATTGCACAAGAGTTTTTAGTTTGAAAAGAATACTGATTACTTGGATGATATATTGAGTAAGAAAAATCATCACAAATACATTACAGGTCTAGGTTATGAAGAAGGACAATGTTCTAAAGCCATAAATACTCTTATAAAGAAGATATACTTGAATTATCACTTTGCTACTCTTGATGAAGACAAGAAGAAAGCAAAAGAAAAAGTTGCTAATGTTGAAAGAGAAAGAACAAACAGGCTCTCAAGACCTTCACCTGTCAAGAAATACCACTCAATAAGGTACAACTACTCTCAATTTCATGGTTATTGCTATTCTTGTCATGTTTATGGTCATAGAGCTAGAGATTGTAGAACAATAAATTGTTGGATAAATAAAAGTCATAATCATGTGAGGACTGTCAAGAGAGGGTCATACAACATGCCTAGAAGAAATTATCCTTTCTTTGGTCTAGACAAAAACATTATATGTTATAGGTGTAATGAGTTTGGACACAAAGCACAATGGTGTAAGAAAAATTTAATGAAGCCATCTAGGAACTACATGTTCAAACAAAAGAAAAAGAATAAACCTATTCAAGTTTAGAGAAGAAAAAAAAATCATGAGAAGAAGGATCCTAAACTTGTGCATGTTGCACAAAAGACATCACTTGTTGCATAAAGAGATCCATGAAGTGAGGGGGAGAAGTATATCAACATAATGAGCAACTAAATGCTTCTCCCTTCAAAGTTTAATGACCTTGTGGATTGCTTGGTTGGTTCAGTGGTTTCAATAATGACTTAGAGTAGTTATAGTGATCTTGACGTAGTCTTAGGAAAATAATGAATTCATTGTGTCAATTCCAAAAAGGAGGAATGCTCTTGCATGATTTAGATATATTTTGCAAATGTGGTTGGTAGGCATAAAGCAGACTCTGCTCCTTTGCCAACATTTTTTCCTTATTGAAATCTTTGGAATAAAATACGACATCTATCAAAGTATAATTGAAAGTGAATTTGTCTTTACAAGTTGAAGTAGTTGACAATGCTGGTTAGTCTATTTTAGAAAATGATGCTATTGTTTTGTTGTTTTGTCTTGGTTTCACTTTGTGGTTATTTGTTGCATATAAAATTAATAAGCCTGACCTTAAAAGGTGGCATTTTTGGCAAGCATAAGATCTGACATGTTCATGATAGAAAATTTTAAGCCTTTGCTTAACAAAAGTGTTAGGTCGAGTCTCCATGGCTGGGTGCTCTTCAAAGGTTACAAATAAATAGGGATCTTGATATTTTCCATCTATGGCTAACATTTAATTGATTATATCATTTCACATGAATCCAATGGATAGTTGGGCATTTCTGATTCCGTGAAGATGACTATTCTTGATTCTTTCACACAGTCTCTCAATGATGAAGTCTTGCTTGGACAATAGAAGGTGAAGCAAGTGCCAATCTATGATTCAACATCTGTGGTACAACGATCTTTAGTGTAGGAAAGTTGCTGAGAACAATGATCTTTCATATCTGTAACATTTTTGACAACGCTTTTAACATTTTATAGTGGTGACTGTGATACATGCTCATTCCTCCTTGCTTGAATTAGAGTTTGCTTCATCATGTTGATATTACAACTTGAAAGTATTGAGAATTTTGTTTGCTTTGTTACCTCAAATAAGGGGAGAAGTTCATAACAATTTTTTTTAGTTGAGGAGTTGATCATCTTAGATATGTTGTGCTTCAAGAGTTGAGGAGTTGTAATGGGATCATGTTCATAAGGTTAGATTGCTTTGGGGCAGTAAGCAATTTTTTTTTCAACATGTTTTGATTTTCTTATCATGGGGGTGACATGTTGTTTTGATCTTCCTTGTTGACATTGGTATAGTGAATATCTAATGTTCTTATATAATGGAGGAAAAGTGGAATATTGAACTTACAGTAATAGGTGCTCTGCCTTGCACATTGATGTTATTTTTGGAACAATGACTTGAAAGAGATAGTTCATTCACAGAGTGAATCTTGTGCTTGAGATAGATGTTTTTGGTGATTTTCAACAATTTTTTTGGTATTTAGTTGGTTTTGATTGACATTTGACCTTTCTAATCTTTGGCAACTTTCTTGAGGACAAGTTGATCACATTTTGCACTTAGAGTTTATGACAACTTGGTATCTCATTTGAGGTCTTTGTTGATAAGGTGGTACAAGTATATTGGTAACCATTTTTTGATTTCCAGTCAAGGGCAGTCTATGATGAAAATGCTTTAATTAGATTGCCAATGTGTGATTCTCAGTTCTAGTGAAGGTTTGATGAAAATTTCATCTTGAGGATGCTGTAGATGTTGATTTGAAGCCACAATTTGTATGAATGTAGACCAAAATCTTGGATGTTTGATCTTATCTCAGTCCTGGATAATGGATGTTTTGGTTCTTTTCTAGTGACAACAGTATGTTAGAAACAATGACATTTATATTTTTCATGCATTATCATGTTCATTTGATAATTTACAATGCTTATCATGCTTCATTTGCAGTGTCATACTTGTTTCCAGTATTCATGCCTACATTGATTCATTTTGAAGCATTTCAGTTTACAACTATTTGAGGGTTTTGGACAGTTAGTTTCTATATAGGTTATGCTGATCTAGTGTCCATTTGTTGATTTACTACCCCTTTGACCTTTGGCATTGTTGTCAAAATGGGGAGAAGAGCATACATTCATTCAAAATTTAGTTTTTCATTTGGACACATAGGTTCAAAATTTTTGGTGTTTCTATAGGTGATATTCTTTTAGGTTCTTTGGCAGGTTTGACATCAATGCCAAAGGGGGAGTCTGTTGACCCCTTTGACATTGGATTAGTTTGGAATTGATTTCAATATGACACTTAGGGTGTATAGTTAAAAGGAATTAATGTCAAAATGACACTCACCTTGATGCATATTTACAAGGTATTAATATGAAGGGATTAATATGGATTTTCACCTTGATAAACTTATGAAAGGTTGAGGGAATTATTGGATTGATATTTGATGACTCTCATTCAACATTGGTGTTGATATGGTCACAAAATTGTTACATGGACTTGGAGGCAACTCTAACACCTTGATATTGCCTCGAGAATTGGTCATTATAATGCTTACATTGTGTTAGGTTTCAAAGGCTTCATGGCATTTGACAGAGGCAATGATAAAGGATTTGAAATATTGAAAAATGTTTTGTTTTTAATTAAGGTGTATCTAACCAACACTTGGAATTAGACTTGTTTTGCACTTGATTTTTTTGACCAATACATGGTCTTGGTGTGAATCATTGCATTTATCTTAGGAAATAATAAAGTGTTTTTGTCATGGGCATACATATTATTATGTTTGATTTTGGAGATCATTTTGTTGGGCAATTTTATTGAACATGTTAAAAGCTGCAATGATGGTTCTCGAGCTTTCTTTTGTGTCAACATATGCGAATCATTATTCACTATGGTATGCTAGGACATGAAGATTTTGGGAGCCGGCTTAGGGTTTGAGGCCTAGAAGAATGGATGACATACAATGCTTGGGGGACAGTAATCAATCTCATTTTTAGTTGGCGATTTGAAAGTTAATATATGTAAGTTGGTTTCAATTGTAAGAAATTAGGTATGAATGTATCAAAATTTACCAGATTGATGATTGCTATATGTATGTGAGATTCAAGCTTGCCATTCGGTTAGAGAATGCATTGAAAAGTTTGAGAAAGCATGAATCAGTTTTTCAGTGCTTTAAGAACTTTATGCTTTGAATGTCGAAATCCTAAATGGGCATATTTGAAAATGCTATTACATTGAGTTGGAGGTTTAGATTGCTAGACTATTTTTCTTCAGATGTTATGATTGCTATAAAGAGTGGTTTCTTCAGAAACCCTATATACTGTAGTTGTCTATCAAAATATATTCTTGAAATCTTGTATAAGTTGTAAACACAAGGTTGCGCTTAAAAGATTATTGTAAAATACAGTGATTGGTTGAAAAAGGAAAAAAATTATTTTAATGTGTTTTGTGTGTTCTAAACTTCAAATGTTGTGAAGTTTAGAGGACACATAAAAGACATTAAAGCTGTAAATTGCCATGGGCATTAGAGAAACAGAGCGATCCTCTGTATATTGCTTTTTATCTTATTTGAGCAAAGTTATTAGTGAGACAATGATTTTGTAGCTAGTGAGGCATTTTGATCAAGCCAGTGAGGCATTTTATCAAGTGGTTTTTTATCCCTATGAGGGTTTTCCACTCAAGAAAAAACTGTGTTATGGTGTGATTGCCTTCTTCTGATTATCTTTGTGTTTGCTCAAGTATTTCACATTTAATTGTTCTGATGTTGCATTTGATCAATGATTGTTTGTATCAATGAAATACCATGAGCATAAATTGGTGCAAACTTAATTAAGTCAAATTGAAGTTCTTGATGTTGAAATAAGCTTGGATACTCTACATACATGATACTACACTTAATAGTTAAACTGTTCAGACCTCACATATTATAAGATCAAATTATTGAAAGGTTAATTCAAGGTTTTAATTTGTCATACCATTGATTCACCCCCCCTCTTAATGGTATCATACTCCAACAAAAACATAATAATAAACATTGTACACTAACTACAAACTATATCCTCATCTTCTAAAAATAATATAAAATATTACTTTCTTTCTATTTTTGCTTCTCATCTTGAGTGTCTATTTGAATCAAGTGCCCTGATCTTTTGATTTTGTCTTTAGTTTTCTTTATTCATCCTCATCTCCACTAAAAAAAATAAAATATTGATATGCTTCATTTAAGAGCCACTTTGAATGGAGGGCTCAAATCCATCATTTTTTATCATTTATTTCACTTTATTTGATGTTTGTCTTTCACTTGGGCCCATATGTTAACTTGGGTGCCACCTTTTTTTTCCCAATTCATTTTGGCAAGAAAAACGTCCTATTTCAATACATAATGGAATTTAGGTGGGCCCATTTTCTTTTTTGTGATTTTTTGGTTCATTAACACCAAGTGGAGATTTTATTACATTAATGCAAAAAAATGGACTTTTATAACTTGGATACAGGTGGAGATTTTTGGAATTGAGCACCAAAAGATGAAACTACCTCATGACTAATGCTAGAGTGGAAGAATTATGATACTAACACCAAAATAAAACTTGGGCACACATCCTTGTAGTTGCTTTTTGATGGAAACTTGGACATGAAAAGAGCTATTTGTCAATGATTCCTTGGGTTCTTTAATGTCTTCATGCAGGTCCATGATTTCAAAACACCCTCCTTCATTGTCACAACTCAAATATAATTATTTTTTAGTATGAAATCACAAGAAAATATTATTTTGCATGTATAGTCATTGTAGTAGCAATTTGGAAAGCTTGAAAGCATTGGAAACTAGTACAATTGATGATGAATGAGCATTAAAACCCTGCTGCACCCTTTTTTTTGCCTATATGGTCCTTCAATTTGAACAATAAACCTACAAACAATCAAATTTGTGCTTGAATGATGAAGCAGATTGAGATTTTGACAAGGAATGATCTTCATAATTATTGTATCCCCTTGGATATGATTGAATGGTACTAAAATTTGCTGGCTTAATTGTCAACAATTAGGCTTGTGCTTGAAAAGTGATGATAAAGAACTATGTATTATGAAAATTGGATGAAGATGAAGCCTTGATCACTGGCACCTTTGATTTCTAGAATGGATGGCTTCTCAAACTCGTAAAAATATTGGATATGGAAGCTTTATGTAACACCTTAGCAAAATGATTTTGAAATTGTTAAGTATGAAGTGAAGCTTCATGCCTACATAGGAAAATTCTATGATTTAAAACTATTTCACCCTTCCTTGGCATCTGAGCAAACATGGGTGCCTAATTTTTCTTCATCCTACCTATGCTTAACAATTAAAACATGCTATTTTAATCCATGGTGGAGATTTTTAGCCATAGGCACCAAGTAAAGGAAATTGTTAAAGTAAGCACCATACAAAATTTTCTCCACACAATGAAAAGTGGAACTTTTGATCACTTATGTTCACTAGGTGAAGATTTTCATAACTTGACACCAAGTGGGAAAATTACTTTTAGATGCTAGAAAGTAAAAACTACCTAAGTTGTCACCAAGTGGAAGTTTCTCCATGAAGCCAAGTGGAGATATCGATCATTTAATGCCAAGTGGAACTTTTAGGTACTCAACACTAAATTGAAGAAATTTTTGAATGCCTGACTTAAAGCTTTGAATTTACTTTAAATTTCTTTTATTTTTCATTTTTAAACATTGACATTGATTAAAATTTTATTTCTTCTTTGCCTTTCATCTCTTTGAATTCCATTTTCACATAATGAATTTTGAAACTACCTTTCCAACCTTTTGCCATTACCATCCAGCACCATTTGTCAAAAAAGAAAAAAAGAAAAATAGAAACTTTTGATTTATGTACTCTCTCCTTAGTATGGGACTAGGAAAAAAACAAGAAGCAATGTTTTCTTAAAATAGAAAGTTTGATCTCTAGTATGCACCAAATTGCTTGTCTTGAATTTTAAATTCCCCATAGTGGTAATTTCATGCTTGGAAGATGATCCACTTATATGATTTTGGCTCAATATCTCAAAGAATATTTTCCTTGACTCCAATCCTTACCTTTGTTCAATATCTACCACCATAGTCTTTCTTTCACTTTCACTCTTTCTCTCCTCTACTTATGGTGGAGTCTCCTTCATGATTCAAAACTTGATAATCTTCATGGAAAACAACCTATATACATTGTTAATGGGCCAAGATAGACCAAAACCTAAGGACTTGGCTATTTTGACAATAAAGGCAACATAGTTGATATTGATATGACAAGAGCTACCTAGCATTTGGCTACAAAAATGGCTGTTCTTGAAGTTTTTTAGGGATAGAATTTTTGGCTACCAACAAGATCTAAACTAAACGAATCAATCATATATGAAAAAGGTGACTAAAATTCACAAGTTATGATATAACTCAACAACAAGTTATCAATGGGTTTTTAACAAAAACTCATTAATAACTTGACAATAACTTGCAATTTATGCAAAGAAAATCTGTCATGTTGCTAGAAGTTTTTCCACCAAAAAATCCTAAGTTTTTCATTATTTTTCATTATTTTTTAAATCTATTTGTTCAAGCACTTGAGCTATTTTTTCAAGCATTTGAATATAATTCAACCTTGAAGGCATTTGTCAAATTAGAGGTCCATGTGGAGGATTCATACCAAATCTTAACAATTTTCTGCATCACCTAGACATTGAGTCTTCAAGAAAGGATACAATAAATTTTCTTCTATAGCTTGACTCATATTCACCCTCATCCTCAATAGATTCCATACATATCAATGCAGAAGCTATTTTCAAAAAATTAGAGGTTATTAATGAACATATACTAGAAAAAGGTTGCTGCAAACTATAATCACATTTCAATGATGGTAGATTTAGCTCAAAAGTCCTATGTTTCAACACATATAGTAGAAAAAAAACTTATAGAATATTCCATTATGAGTAGTGAAGAAACGGGTATTAAAAAATCAAACACTCTCAATGAGATTATGGTATAATATGTTGTAATGCCCCACCACACAACCCCAAAGGAGACAAACATTTAACAAATATGGCACAATTTTTTTGTTTTAAAAGTAACAAATATGCAACATAATAATAACATACATCACATGAAATTAAACTATACATGTACAACATATAACAAGTCCCTTGGGGTTACATGACTGCATTACTTTCTGTATCGACATCTTCACAATACATGAAAGATACCAATAACCATAAGATACATGAACATGGAAAATACATTAACATCACATAGTTACAATGCTCAAGGATTACATCATCACAATAGTACTTTCCAGTTACATGTATGGGAATGGTACGATAACATGGAATGGATAAATGTCATGCATGAGTACAAATCATGAAGACTAGTTCCAATATTGGATTATCTCTGGAGTCTCTACAACTAGTACGTTTGTACACAACTCGATCAACAGCTGGAGACCCAAAGGGGTGCATAGACGGTTCCACCTGACCACATGGGCCCGAAGGCCCACCCCCCATGCTCAGAGATGACAAGGACTCCCAACAAAAATCATCAAACAAAACAAGGATTACAAGATTCGACATCAAGAACAACAATAACACAAGATAACCTCCAACACAAGAACATTCGTCACAAGAAATAAGACAACATGATAAGAACATCAATAAACATATGACAACAACCACTTTCAGAGGCTCAAGAACAACAAGAGGGGAATCAAGAACATACAAGGTTGTTAAAGGGTGGAGTGTCATCACATATGTGCTATGGGTTACCTTGGCATAACCTTCTTAGGCTACTGGATCACCCTGACCACCTCTACCGGCTGCCGTATCCCCATGCCGCTATGTGAGATCAACATACCTTGCAAAATTACTATGTAGAGGCAAGGTAGTTGATCTTTCCATTCTAGGCCTTCCCACTCATCCCAAGCCTAAACGAACACTTGGGCCCATGAGTGAGGCTACATTATCTGGATTAATGTGAGATACTACCCAAACCCCCTAGTTAATTAATTAAGTTATCACTTGATTAAACTCACAAGGGTTACCCTAGACCAACCACTTTGGGTGTCAGACCCCCATTGTGAGCCACTCCCCCAACTAACAACAATATCTCAAAATCACAAACGACAAATCAACTTGCACAAGAAACCAAATCCAACAAATAACTATACCGGGTGAAGCATGCACCATCTCACGCTAGAACGAACTTTAGAGTAATTAAAACCACATTCAGGTGTAAGGCTCAAGCTACATAAACACAAACTAAGTGCAAGATCAATCATCATCATAGTGACAAAATCATAAAACCAACAACATAAAACTCAAATAATTACATCAGGCCTGATATGGGTTACCTAAGGCAATCCTCTGAGGTCGCCGAACCCCCATACCAACACTTGGAAGAAGAAACCATATCCCCTCTAACCTTTGGAAGATTAAATCACTAACACAGTAGTTTCCCTAAGGCAACATCAACAAGATCTAACAAAAACCATAGTCATACCACAATTCACAAATCAACAAGTGATGACATCACAACGAGACCTTCAACTTAGACAATAACCAACATAGTCAACTCACAAAATGAAAACCTTCCCAAGAACCAATTGGCTCAAACGGGCTTCCTCCTATAAACATTAACTTATAACCATCGCAATACCAAAATCTTCCACAATTTACAACGACAAAGTCAATCAACAATACATCATGATTATACCTCAACAAGCATTCACAACAAACCTGCAACTCCCTTTCCAAGAAAACTCATAAAGACATCCCTCCAACATGTTATACACTCCTAAGTCATCAACCAATAATTTAAAGTCATCTAAGTTAAACAGCCTATTAATCTTTTTAACAACTTACATAAATTAAAGGGCTATATATCACAAATAACAATCTACTTTTACTAATCCAACATTAAACTAACATTTTAAGCCTCCTATACATATCATCTTATCACTTGCCGAGAAATCATTAAAACCATTAAAGAACATATAGAGAAATATTTTAATATCTATCCCTCTATGTATTTAAAACAATAATAACTTAATCCTCCTATATTTTCTTGCATTCCATATGCAATCATATACGTAATAAACAACCTAAACCATTTGGTTTATATTTACATATTATTTTCTAAAAGAAACATAATCAAGTAGCATAATACCATTTTCAGCTATTTTACTAACTCCCTTATGATATCTTTTACCTTAAGCTATCAATTGGGTCTATTTTATTACATAATATTTTATTCTTTTCTAGAATATTTCTTTTTATATAAGCATAATTTTTCCACATAGTTAAGTAACTAAAATAACAATAATAAAACATATAATTTAATTAACCCTTTTATTCTAAACTTAGATTTAATGATGTACTCCATTTTCCTTAACTTGCTACATCAATTCTTTCATTTATCACTCTTATTGAACATATTCAATTAAGTAGGCATAAAATATTCTTCTACGGTATTGGATTATATATAATTTATACTCTGCTTCACAAAGTGTTCATCACAATGATATGGCAAACAAATTTGGTTACCCAAGTTATGCTTGGCAGATAAACTCAAAAAGTTGTCTTCACACACACTCATCCTTGTACATTTATTTTACAATCTCTAAGGACGAAAGTAAAGCAATTAGTTTAGGCTTATGTATTTTTGTTTTCTCAGTTATTTGTGCATGTTTACATCTTGCTTTGTGCAGTGAGCAAAACAAAATAATGCATTCCTAATTACTATCTGTGTATTCATCGATTTAGCTTTAATATTCTCAGTTTAAAGATATGTGAGGGCCCAAATTACTGACCTTTCAAGTTTACTTGGGATGTACTAATTCTTTTCCCACAAATTAAAACGGTTTGAAACGGCCTTTTCTAATCTTAGAGTTTGCAACTGAATAAATCTGACTAATTCTTTTCCCACAAATTTTGCTATTTATTACTTATAACCGTCCACTAGCAACTTAATTTTATAAGGCATAACCCCAATTTAATAATCAACTTCATGACTCAGCTAAATTATAATACTGTTTATTAATTACAGCGTTGTAAATTAGTTTATTTATTATCATTTATTACTCCCACTATTATTTTATTTTATTTTTATTTATATAAAAGTGTTTATTTAATTATCTGTAATGTCTCCTTTTAACTTCAATAACTCAATTTAAATGCGTTACTTAAACCAAATCACTATCCGACTAAGATAAATCAAGTAGACAAAACACCATTCAACACCAGCCTCAAAGTGAAGTTGCCAAGCAAGACCATGAATGCAAGGATGTACCAAACCAACGGTGAGAATCACGGAGGGGCATTACATATGTTGTGCAATATGTGAATGGAATCAAAGGTATGGTAGTGACTATAGAGGATGAATAATATCGAGAAGGAATCAAGGAAGAGGAACCACAAACATTAGAAGAGCTTGTTCTTACTCTTTATTTTCTGTTAGAAGGTGATGGATGGCAAATTTTGTCATCAAAGATCTCAATATTTTTCAACATGTTCATTTTGATAATAGTCTAGTACTTGAAGATTCAAATAATGATGGTCTCTCATATTCAAAATTTGATGATTAGTCATATGAAATCTCAATCAATGAAAATAGCAAAGAAATTTTCTCACCACAAGTTGCACAATTTATTATTTTTTTAGACTACAAGAATCGGTCGGGTATCTGCCCCCTATAAACTACAGTGCGCCTGGTAAACTTTTTTCACATGATCGGTGACGCTGGTGCAACATGCCCTCCAGTACCACGGGGATGGTGGAGAGACTAGACCTCGTGACCTATTGCTTGCAATAAGATTCTTTAGCCAATCGAGCTAGGCCCACTACCCTGCCACAAGTTGCACAATTGTTATCCATTGTAGATCCAAAATGTTAACAACAAGTGATGGAGATTTTATTTTAATAGCTTTAGCCTTTCCTCAAGGATGATACTTGGACTAAGTTTAGAGTTGAATATATTGAAGAGATGAGCTAAGAGAATCAAATAAAAAATATGGTGATTACTATTCCTTCAAATATATTACAACCATGGAATCTTGCTAGATACCTTCAGAAAAAGGCACAATATATTCACTTACTATAGAGATTTTTCCTTATTGAAGAAGATCATCCAAAATCAATGCATATAAATCAATTCATGCTAGATTTTTCACTACATGATTGTTTCCACCCATTTGAACCATGAATCTTTGAGAAAGTTTTATAATTTTTTTTAGACTATATGCTATTACAATTGGTTTCTTAGCTCAGAAGGAGAGGTTATTTTCTAAGCTTAGCTCATGTTGTACAATAAATCAAAATAATTGTAGTGCATTTTGATGCATATCCAAAATGAAAAATTCAAAGCATTGAAGCAAAGAATAATGATAAACAATATAAATTCTCATAACCTACAATTTCAAATGGAGCATGGATTCAAATTCTTGTTCATTTCCTATATATTTCATATGGATGTTTATCTCATGTGCCTTATCTCATATGAATGTAACTTATTTCCCTTAAGGACCTGAAGGCTATTGAGTAGTTGAACACATTTGACCTCCAATTGATATATTTCCTCAGGGTTCCTCCTAATGTAAACATAGTTTCCTTATGAATGTTAATGGTTCTAAAATGGTTTACCACAATACAATACAAATATTACCCAACTAATAATTCATTAAATATTCACATATCATAGAGACAAACTTTATGAAAAAGACAATTTTGTAAAGGGTAAGTTCAAGGTATAAACATTTTAAAGAATAAATTCAACACTCTTCTCACACAAAGCAACAAACATTCCTAAACAACTATATTTGCTAGGGATATAAAATGGGAGGATGTCATAGCATACATATGACTTATTAGACTGCCTAAACTCACAAAATCAGATAAAATTAGCTTCTCATGCTTGCTATGTCACCAATAATACCCTCTCAATGAGATTTACATAGTAGAGTCAAGTCTTATATTGTATTCTTGCATATGAATTTCTAGATTTTAGAAAGTGATACACATAATAAAATTGAAGAAATGCAAGCTTCGTATTGAACACTTAGATTGATCAAGAGATGGCTTACACTCTGCCTCTACAACCATGAATAATAAATTCAATCAAAACATTGTTATTCAAAATTATTCAGTCCACCCAATTGTCACCCTAAAACACCAATAAATCAAGACCCGATTAAGCGTCGAGAGACCCACCTGAGCAGGCTGTGAATGCAAGCACAAAAAAGACCAATACAAAAATGAAAACATCTATGAACCCATTTTTTGGTGTATACATCCGTGGAAATTCCATCTCCAATATTAAAGTGTTAAGGAAAATAACTAAGTTACCGAGTTCCTTGGATTTTTCTCCTGTGCCCACTTCGGGAGCATTTGGGTATGGGAGTATCCTAGGGAGCAGCTAGGAGCGCCTATGGAGTGGATAGGAGCAGTAGGGTTCCCGGTGGGTTCCATTAACTACAATTTATTGAAAATTAATTAACCAATTCAACCTATTTTAATTTATTTTTTTGTGTATAAACAGGAGAATGTGCCTTCATTGATGAGCGGATGTTAAATGATCCTTACACTAATTACTTTTAATTTTTAACTGTCCCTTCCATTTACTCATTTATAAGGCTTGTAGTGCACAACACAATCAACGTTCTCCACAACACTCTTATTTTTATGTAGTGCAATATTAATTACCTTGTATTCATTATACCATTTTTTCTAATTTCCAACCTGTATCATTTCAATTCCAATCAAGAGTCTACAATAAAAAATCACAGGACTTGTAGTGCAATGAAAATGTATGTGCCTGATTTTTTTCTACTACACAACCCAATAAAGCATCTAGACCTTAAAATAGTGTCCTGTAGAGTTTTCTGCCGAATCATAACATTGGATGTTTCAACTTAAAACAACATATATGTTATCAACATTTGATAGACATCATGATGATTAATGATTAATGAAGTATCATACTATCAAATGTATTTACAATTCTATATATATATTGCATATATATATAATACAACCATACCCAAGGAAAAAAAATGTTGTACCAACGTACCTATATTCCATACCTGTATCTGATCTCCTATGAGAACTGACAACTTAGAAAAATAACAATGAAAAAATAACAATGGAAGATGGTGGAGAAAGAAGAAGAGTGGAAGCATTTATAGGAATAATTCATCCCTTCCCTTTAACTGTCACACCTAAATGGGTTGAAATTTTTTCCCAGGTTAGAATGCAATTGCAAACCTAGAGTGTTTGTACCCATCTAAAGCAAGAAAATGCAAAGTCCACACATATATTACTCTAGAGGCCTTCTAGAACATGGAATATAAGAATCAAATCTAAAAGAAGCAATCCTAGAGGGAAATCATTTAAATTTGGAGTTTGGAACTCATTTTCATAAGGCTTGCAGCTTTGCTAACCAAAATATTATTTTCTATTAAAGGGAGAGAATATCCTATTGTGCTTACCGTTGACCCCTTCTATTCAGGTTTATCTATTATTCCAAAATGATAATTGCAAAATTTAGTTTTTGATAACTTTTTATTGAACAAGCCTAGTGGAGGAATTTTTATAGGTTTGGAGAAGTTTCTAAATTTGAAGAACTTAGATTTGCATAAAAAATCAGCTATCTGAACAAATTGAAGGAATTTTGATAGGTTTGGAGAAGTTTCTAAATTTGAAGAACTTATCTAAAATCAGCTATCTGAACAAATTGAAAGTTCTTTAATGCAACTTGTTTTCAAAACCACTTCCTTGGAAGATCCAAAATAGAAGAGGACTTATTATTTGTTTGACATAATCCCTTAGAGTAATGAAGCCTCATGGGATGTTCAAGGGAATGCAACTTTATGAAATACCTTGAAGGAAAGACCTATGAATAGTTTGACAAAATACCTTGTGGACATGTGAAACTGTAGCCCAAATACCCAGTTTTTATTCGATTCTAGTGAGTTGATCTCTCTAGCTATCTAGTTTTTATTCGATTCTAGTGGTAATGTTAGTCTCGGGAGGTTTGAGAACAACACAAAAATTTATAATAAGTTTTACCAAATAAGGCACAAGATTTTGTGTTTTGACTATCTTTTAGTTTATGGTTATGATAATGTTAATATACTAATTATAGTTATTTGGATGCTATGTAAGAGTCTTTAATAAGAAAATAATTAGGTTAAATTCTTATACCTTATAATTAAGACTTGTTTCCTTAATAATATTATAATCAAAACTATTTTTAATTAAATAAGTTATATATTATAATCAAGATTTATTTCGTTAATAATATTATAATCAAAACTATTTAATTAAATAAGTTATTATAGATAATGTATTAATTATAATTATTCATACAATGTCTACTTTGACGACATACATTTTCTTTTAATCAAATCTTTATCCAACTGTTTAATGGATTTTTGTGCAGGTTGGTAGTACATAAACTTAATATGAACCCTAAAATAAAGTAAGTCGTTGAGAGAAAATCAACTGAATTGATTTCTATGTACCGCCCAACTACCCAATTTTTATTTGATTCTAGTGATAAGGTTAGTATCAGAAGGTTTGATAACAACAAAAAATATAATAAGTTTTACCGAATAGGGCACAAGATTTTATGTTTTGACTATCCTTTAATTTATGGTTATGATAATGTTAATCTATTAATTATGGTTATTTGGATGCTACATAAGAGTCTTTAATAAGAAAATAATTAGGTTAAATTCTTAGATCTTATAATTAAGACTTGTTTCCTTAATAATATTATAATCAAAACTATTTAATTTAAAAGTTGTATCTTATAATCAATATTTGTTTCACTAATAATATTATAATCAAAACTATTTAATTAAATAAGTTATTATAGATAATGTAAATTAATTATAATTATCCACACCGTGTCTACTTTGACGGCGTACATTTTCTTTTAATCAAATCTTTTCTCCAACTGTTCAATGGATTTTTCTACAAGTTGGTAGTATGTAAACTTAATATGAACTCTGAAACAAAGTAAGTCGTAGAGAGAAAACCAACTGAGTTGATCTCTATGTACTTCCCATATACCCAATTTTTATTCAATTCTAGTGATAATGTTAGTATTAGAAGGTTTGATAACAACAAAATTTATAATAAGTTTTACCGAATAGGACACAAGATTTTATGTTTTGACTATCTTTTAGTTTATGGTTATGATAATATTAATCTATTAATTATGGTTATTTGGATGCTACATAAGAGTCTTTAATAAGAAAACATTTAGGTTAAATTCTTATATCTTATAATTAAGACTTGTTTCTTTAATTATATTATAATAAAAACTATTTAATTAAATAAGTTATTATAGATGATGTATTAAGTATAATTATTCATACTGTGTCTACTTCGACGACGTACATTTTCTTTTAATCAAATCTTTTCTCCAATTGTTCAATGGATTTTTCTACAGGTGTGTAGTACGTAAACTTAATATGAACTCTGAAACAAAGTAATTCGTGGAGAGAATCAAGTGAGTTGATTTCTATGTACCGCCGAACTACCCAATTTCTATTCGATTCTAGTGATAATGTTAGTATCAAAAGGTTTGAGAACAACAACAAAATTTATAATGAGTTTTACCAAATAGGGCACAAGATTTTGTGTTTTGACTATCTTTTAGTTTATGGTTATGATAATGTTAATCAATTAATTATGGTTATTTGGATGCTACGTAAGAGTCTTTAATAAGAAAATAATTAGGTTAAATTCTTATATCTTATAATAAATATATGTTTCCTTAATAATATTATAATCAAAACTATTTAATTAAATAAGTTATATATCTTATAATCAAGATTTGTTTTGTTAATAATATTATAATCAAACTATTTAATTAAATAAGTTATTACAAATAATGTTTTAAGTATAATTCTTCATATTGTGACTAATTCAATGACATACATTTTTTTTAATCAAATCTTTTCTCCAACTGTTCATGGATTTTTCTACAGGTTGGTAGTATGTAAACTTAATATAAACTCTGAAACAAAGTAAGTTGCGGAGAGAAAATCAAGTGAGCTGATCTCTATGTATTGCCCAACTACCTAGTTTGTGTTTGATTCTAGTGGCAATGTTAGTAGATCGGAAGGTTTGAGAACAACAACAAAATTTATAATAAGTTTTACCAAATAGGGCACAAGATTTTGTGTTTTGACTATCTTTTAGTTTATGATTATAATAGTGTTAATCTATTCATTATGGTTATTTGGATGCTATCTAAGAGTCTTTAATAATAAAATAATTAGGTTAAATTATTATATCTTATAATTAAGACTTGTTTCCTTAATAATATTATAATCAAAACTATTTAATTATGTAGACACTTAAAAATATTTTGAATGATACGCACACTTGAATCCTATATATTAACATCGCTTCATCCATCTTCTTTTCGCTTGTTTAATTAAATAAGCCTAATTATTTAATTAAATACCTTATTTTCACCTATTAATATAATTGACCTAATTAGGTTAATTCACCCCCTCTCACACTGACATTTCATCTGGTTTAATTAAATAATTCAAATTATTTAATTTTAACCTTAAGTCCTCTTATTTAATTAAATAACCTAAATTATTTAATTAAATATCATATTTGCATCCCCTTTCATTAAATAAATCAATAATTTAATGAATATCCTCACATTCTTCATCCTGCACATTTAAATTTAGTTTTAATTAACTAAATTTTTAATTTCCTTCTCATCCACTTGTATAGGGAAAGGAATATTCTCCTATTTTCCTAAAAAAAAAAGGTAATGATTATTCCAAACAAACTTTGAAACAACTTTCTAAAGTTGTTGCAAAGTGTGTTTGTTTGCATGATTGTGAGCCTTTGATCTTTTCTGGATCCAAGTGATCTTTGATTCTCATCCATGTTTCATCCTCCTTTCATTTGTGACTATTGATAGACCAAATCAATCTCATCCATTGCTTTTTCATTTGATCTCCATTAAATCAATTATTTAATAAATATCATATAATTCCCCTAATTTTCATAATTGAAACTTTGTTTTAATTATCAAATTACTAATTAAATCTAATTCTCCCACTTGCAAGGGAATATTCCTCCTTTGCACATTCCTCCAAAAAGAATATTCCATCCTTCCCCTTTGCACAATTTAATTTGGTTTTAATTAGCTAAATATCTAATTTTCCTCACCCATGAGAATATTCTCTTTCTCCACTCATTTAAAAAAAGGAATATTCCTCCTTACAACAAACCTTCAACTAGACTTCTTGTGCAAGTTTTGAAAGTGTGTTTGTTTGGAAGAATATGAATCCTTGATTCTTTTCTTGATCCATGTGATCATTGATTCTCATTCATTGATGAGAATCCTTGATCCATGTTTCATCTTTCCTCCAATTTTGACCATCGATTAACTTTTTTAATCTTAACCCTTCATTTCTTATTTGTCCTCTTATAAATAGGTCACTATTTGGAGACAAATGGATCCATTTTTTAAGAGCAAACTTATGCTGTTAAAATCACTTTCACTTGCACTCATATTTATCACTTATTTAGCAACCTTTTAGCTTAATTTACTCGCATCATTAGCTTAAAGCATCCATTAATGGCTTCCATGATAACATAGGTGCATACATTTAGCATATTTTATAATTAGGGTTTTAATATTTTGAAGCTTTCACACATTTAGAGTAGATTTGCATACACCCATGTCGATCATCTTAGCATTCATCATGTTAATTTAGCATTTAAATCATGTTTTATGACACATCTTTCATCGGTTTCGTCGATTCTCTTTAATAGAATCGATCGAAACAAGCTCATTATCCAAGGGATTGGGAAAGGCTCACCATTCCACATAAATGCAACACCACTCCCACAATAGGATAAATTTTAATGGATTATAATAGGTGTTTTTAAAGCTTTCATGATTTAATATATTAGTTTTAATGGATTCTTAGTTTAGTTTATATTGGATGATCTTATTCAGACTGATATATAGTGGATTAAATATGCCTCAAATTTGTATGGATCGAGTGTAGTTAACCTATACTATGTCATTGGTCACATTTTGGCACTAGAAGGAGGGCTTGAACTAATTGATTTGACAAATTTCTCTTTAAATTTTTGTTTTTATTGTGTTTGCAAATATAGTGACGCTTTTGGAGGCTAATGGGTTTTTGTAGATTTGGGCAATAAAATGAAGTGAAGGAGCATATTACCGTTTGAATATAATTGTAACAAGTGTTTCAACACTTGTGGGGCAATTATAACCCATTTATGATGCTTTTATTTTACATTTTAGGACCAAACTAGATTTCTTTTTGGGATTTAAAATGAACGTTCAAATTGGTTAAAATTGAACCCTCACATCATTATGCTTGTTGGTTTAAAATTGAACAACACAACTCCCACACTTCAAATTGGTGCTTAAAAAAAAATCATTTTGCTATGATGGATTAAAATGAACATGTGTTTGACTTGCTTATGTATGCATGTGCATATCAAATCCCTTGTGCTTTGTGCGATCGTGGGTGAAGAGAAACATGCAAGTATACCTTTTCTTCTTGGAAGTGCTTACCCTCTCCCCTTGGCTTGTTGGTAATCTTGGGTGACGAAAAGCATTTTACGTTTCAAACATGTGTTACCTTTAGAGGGCCTGCTTCCCAACTTGTGAGAGGGAACGACCCAAGTGGTGCTTTCATTTTGGATCGCTAAATAAATAATTTAGAGTGATGAAAGTCACTAACCAGCTAGTTGTGGTTGTCTCATATTGACGAATATCTCCCTTAGTATCCTTGTGATGTGTTAAAACCATTAGATATTTCTAAGGGCTGGGAGGCCTCTTAATTGAGTGAATCGCCATGTGTATGACACTAGGTTATCCCAAATATGGTCATTAAAAACCTTGTTGTAGTGCCTAACCAAGTCCAATTCCAAAATGTGTTTTAAAGTAGTGCATTGGAGTAACACCGCTCCAAGAAGTTACTTACCATGTCCAATTTTTGATTGAGGCAATAAATCAAATGGGGAAGGGACTCCTTTGCTTGGCGTGTCAAGATGTTACATTTCCTTGACATAGCCTATTTTTCCATTTCATCTTCACGAATTAATCATCTCTTCTAATGATGGTAAGCCTACTAAGAAATAAGTACCCGCTCTATCTAAGATTGTAAATGCTTGAAAGTCAGTTTAACACTTGCTTGGTTCCAAAACAATTACAAACAAACATCAACAAGTCTTTTCAAAATTTCAAACCCTTTGGTCTAAGTATGGATACCCTTTGACAAAACCTTGATATTGATGCTTGTCCTAAGGGTTTATTCTTAGAGACTTCTAAAAATTTTGGTTTACATCTCAATCCATACTTCCCAAAGTTAACCTAGGTAACTATGCCCCTAACTTCATCCTTTTCACAAAATGGAATTTGAGGAATGAATGATGTTTTTGACATAGACATTTAGTTTGAAACTTAAGCAAGACAAAGTGTTTGTGGTAAAAGGAAACTCATTTAAGCAAGATAAATTGAAAAATTGAACCCCACATAACCATTTGGTGTCCAATTGCTTTGGTTGAACCAAACCTTATGCCCGCTATCATTCAACCAAGCTTTGAACTAATTGAGGGAGAACAAGCTGATATAATTAGTAGTTTTAGAAGATTCACTTTTTAGACAAAGGAAATGCCAATCCAGTGGAGAAACACAAAATACATATTAGATGAACAAGAGGAACAAGCCGATATCATGGTCGGAAGGCCCATATTACCATGTCCTGCATAGCAATAAATATCCTCTTTTCACAATCTTGTGTTTCTCTAAATGATCTCTCACAAAATCAAAATCCCCAAGAGAAGGTCTACATGCCACTATTTCAAAATTAGACATCATAGTTCAAAGTATATTAGAAGACGTATCTTAAGGAATTACCGCAACTGAGATAAATCACTAAGGAGACATTTTCCACACTATTTCATGGATGAACCCGATCTACACAATTCACAAGAACTTCTCCTTAATCATTGAGTCTTTAGGGTTTGAACACTTTAGAGGTCTAGCATGTTTTTGATCACCTTGGTCTTGGAAAAAAAAGGTTCACTCTAGGTCGACATTGGGTCAAACATCTTCATCCATCATCATATTTTCATCCTTCACTTCAACTATCTTTGCAAAATTTTGAACACACCAACATTTTTTGACTTAAGACATCTATCAACCCAAAGCCTAACTTAACTACTTTGTATGTGAAATGAATCCTTTTCCATGCATTTAGTTAGGTTAGTTATCACTTTTGGACTAGTTTATCTTGAAGGTCACAAGTCTACCTTAAATATTCACAAGTTCATTAAACATCCTTTATCCAAACATCAAACATCAAAGCTATAAGTCAAAAGTGTTGTCCCAAAACATTTGCAAAGATTACTCTCCACATCATTCACCTTTTTTACCTACTGTTAATAAATATTTAACTAGCTCCCTTCGGGTGTATTTTTCCTCTATGCGTCAGCCTGCACATTGCAAAGTCACCTCGGCCTTTTATCTAGGTTCTGCTCTGCCGTGCCACATGTCTACTTCTCACAACCTCGAGTCTCTGCATTCCTTTGCATTCCAGGAAACTCCGTTATGCTTCCACGTGTTGCGGCTGCGGGATACTTTTGATCGTGCTTTCTTACAGTCTCATCAGGCTCCGCTCGGGTGCCATGAATCCCTTTTTCCCAAAAGGTTTTGGCAGGCCCCACAGTTGCTATCTATGGTGTACACTTGCTACGTGTCCGTTATCTGCAAATATTTCCACATAGAGATGAAATAGCAATCACGAGCAATGAAACGCTGCCACACGTCTCTTTTGCGCCCGACTAGTAATCATTCCCTCCATTGTTGATGAAATGCTCGGCCCATTCGACATGTGTAGCGTTAATGCAAGTCCTCAGCGGCGAAAGAAAAGGGTTCATACAGGCAGTGAAAGGCTGCCACGTGCCTAGCCAACGGATCTCATATTTGGGCGATAGACTAGATGAACCGAATGATACTATTGGCCACTGCGTGTCATAATCATTCACACAGGAGGGTGACACTTGTCTGATCGGGCCTTACCGAGACCACTGCCATCATTTGCAGAGGACACACCTGTGCCTGGAGTGACCAGATGCTTGGTTCCAGATCGATTTTGTTGCAATGGCTTTGGGAATATTCTGATTCTTACATCATTGCTAGGGGATTGCAAAATATTTTCTGTTGCTACTCTCCGAGGCGGTGGGGGTTTTTCCCTGCTATATATACTTTTCTCTGTTATCAGAAAAAGGTCCAAAATTTGAAGGAAAACACTAGTTTTAGTAAAAGATGCCAGGCCTTTATTGCTATTTTATGTTATTGCAAAAACTCTCAGACTGTGCCAATTGTTCAACCTTTCTATTTTTTATGCTATTTGATCAAACTGTAAACTGTGCTTTTTATTTTCTGGACATTTCATTTAAGAACTTCTATATATGTTGAATGCAAGTTTGCTGACCTAGACCATGTCTAATGACTCTTCTTGGCAGTAGGAATGTGTGCAATATTATTTTATGTCAATGAATGGATTGTCTATGCTATAATCTTAAGTTTCTGATGTTCTAGAACACTACAACACCATTCAGGCCCTTAGATCTATGATTTATTGTGCCTATCATTAAGTCTTGGCGCATCGCCTTAGGTTAGACTTTATTTTATTATATCCATTTCTTTTTCCCTTTCAAACCCTTATTATAGAAGAAGCTGACTTCTCTAAAAATCTAGAGGTCACTTAGTTTAGCGCAAAAGGTCCCCCATAAACTGAGTTTCCCATAAGACACTATTACCTCGTCAAATTTTGGCGTCAACAGTTTGTTCTTTTTCTAGCATGCCTGGTGGGACCGAGCTTAAATGAAATTGCGTTTTAGAAGGGTGTATGAGCCATCAGCTTGTAACTAGATCCCAAACCACAGGAAACCCTAGTTTACTAGTACCTCCACTAGGAACAGTTTGAGTTGCAAATCAGTTGGTAACCGTTCCATTCCTGCCACCCATTCCTCTCACCATGTTGCCGAATGCCAACATGAATTATGTGGCATGGGATGCCGGAAGTCCCCTAGCAGCCCCAGTAGCACCCGCTTTCTGGGGCACTATCTCGGTTCAGCCATGAAAGCTATACCCAAATTTACCAAAGATGGCTCAAGAACACCAACAAAACATTTGCAGGATGTGGTGGATGTGTGTCTGGTACACGGGATCATAGTGTAGAATGTAGCTCTAAGGCTTCTCACCGCGTCTTTTAAAGGCAAGGCACTAGATTGGTACCGAATAGTGACACCTAGTACTATTCGCACCTGGGATGAGCTCGAAGATCTGTTCTATGAGAGGTTCTTAAACGACGGAGATCGTTCTTCACTATATTATCAACTATCTGTCATAAGACGAGCCCCCCAAGAGGCTCTGACAGACTTTAATGCCTGATTTCACACAAATTGGCAGAGGATTCCTGTTACTATACGCTCGACTTCCGAGTTGGCGTTCATATTTTATCTAAAGTCCATCAATTCTGACATTTTTGTGATGATCAAGTCTTTGGGAGGAGCTACTCTACCAGATGCTTATGGTGTCGCTGTCAAGGACGAGAATCATTTGATAGATTGCAGAAAGTTGCCCCCTCAACCTATCATGCTGATATTTCCTGAAATATCGATTCCCACACAAGAAGGTGTGTCAAATAGCGCGCCCACAATTTCCCAGTCGATGTATACATATGCGGCAACCCCACAAAATGTAGCCTCTACATCAAGTTCTTCCAAGGATGAAATGAGCAACCTCAAAGAGATGTTGCGAACCATGGCAAATGATATAACCACTCTTAAGTGGAACCAATCAACACCTCTGAAGCCTGCATATCAAAACTATCAAGGTGGGTGGTCCTCATATCAGCAGAATTAGTACCAAGGCACACCTCACACTAATCCACCAGCTCCGACTGCAAACCAAATGGTACCAGTGCCTACTCCGCTGACAAGCGCGTCGCCAAGCTCGAGTAGGGAATTAACTGTGGGGTAGAACAACCTTATTGATGATATCAATCCATGGTGCTTCCCTTGCAGTGATGCGCATATACCCCAGAACTGTCCATGTGGCATCTTGCAACAAAAGGTGGCGAACCAATGCAGCCAAGGTGCGGCAACAGATCACGGGGGTTATATATATGCCTCACCACAAATGGAGAGTGTGGTTCTTATCGTGCAAATTCAAGGAATGTCTTTAAAACAAGAGTTTGATATTGCTCCTGATCACGTGCTTTTCTCCTGGATGGAGGAAGAAGAAACAATGTTTGCTAATGACACGTTCATACCTAAAACACCGCAAGTGCAATCTGATTATAACATGCGCTTAAAGAGGAGATTCACCGGCGAGTCAGTTGTTTTGCATCTAGTCATCCCACAACTGAAAAGTGCTTCCGATCAGGTTCCTGGCTCTTCAACCGTCCTGTCACCATCTCAACCACGAAAGGAAATTATTATAGCAATAACCAAGGAGCAGAAACTTCGAGTTTGTCACCTTTTAATGTGGTAGAATAATTGAAGAAATCATCTGCTAATGTGTCTCTATGGGACATTCTAGCTATCTCAGAGCAAAAGATGCTATTACAGATGGTGCTTCAAGAAGAGGTCAACCCGACACCAACAGAGTCATTTACCAGTGCAGAGGTTGTTAATCAAATACCGCTAGCTAAATTCCTTACAAACAATACAAAGGAATCCCCCGCCGAGGTTAGGAATAAGTTATAACCTCAAACCTTCTTCTTGACTCTCATTATAGGAAATAGGTTATTGCACAATGCTATGATTGATTCTGGCACTAGTACCATGGTTATGCCTAAATAGATAGCCAAAGCTTGAGGACTCAACTATGAACCTATGAAAAGGGGGGTGATACAACTTGATGGGAACAAAGTTGAAACCGTATGTGTCATCAAAGCACTTCCTTTAACTCTATTTGCTTGCCCTAGTATCACAGTGCTGCAAGACACCATAATCATAGATGTTCCTCCTATGTTTGGTCTCTATCTATCCCGAGAATTTACTTCAAAGGTGGGTGGATACCTATCCTTGGATTGGTCACATCTGATACTCAGGACCAAGCACGATGCAAAAATGAAGATAAAATCAGAGGCTTTACATTCTGAACATGTAGCAGATGAAGCCTTGATCAATTTTGAAGCCACGCATACCTCTATCACCAAGAAAGAAATGTATTGCGTTGAATTATTGGAGGAAGAAAAGGTGAGCGGAGATCGGAATGACAAAGAAGATGCTCTGTTGAGTGAACACATGGACAATGATCCTTTCGGCAATTATCATGCTACAAGATTGGGCACCTATGTAATTTATGATGAAGACCAAGTATTCCAAAAGGTTTCCAAAGAGTCTAAAGGAAGCCAAGCAAGCGAGCTATGGACACTGTACTTTGATGGAGCAAGAAGCAAAGTGGGTGTTGGAACGGCGATATATCTAATATCCCCACAAAATGAAAAATTGTTAAGGTCGTTCCATTTGCATTTTGCCTCCTCAAACAATGAGGCTGAATATGAAGGATTAGTTCAAGGTTTAAGCCTTGCGGAACGAATGAGAAAAAAGCAATTAATGGTGTTCAGAGATTCTGAACTAGTAGTCAACCAAGTCTGAGGAATTTCCAAAGAATGTCCGCATGAGATCTTATCGACACCGAGTTTGGGATCTGTTGAGGGTTTTGAAGCCTTCAACATCAGACTATTCCTCGAGGAAAAAATAGTGATGCAGATTGCATGGTCGTGATTGGTGCTTAGTTTGATCCTATCTCTGACCTTATACATAACGAGCATTCAGTACGAGTGCTAGTCTAACCAATGATCCCCGACAATGATCATAGTTGGCAAGTTTTTGAAAGTGATGAACACATCGCCTCGTTCATCTAACAGTCAGGAGAAATTTCCAATCAACTTCAACCAAAGATTGCCGAAGCTTATGAAGGACAAATTATGCAACTCAAATCTAACAAGCTTCCGAAAGGATTGGTTACTCTCAAATTTTTTTTTGATTGTGATGATGCAAGAAATGATCAATGGAAGTTAGTAGCAGACACAAGTGATTATGTGAACCTTTAGTTCACAGATGGCAAGAATCTTTGAGTCAAGAAAAATGTCCCGCACCATGATAAAGAAAGACTCATCAGTTTCTGCAAAAATAATGAAGTAGTGGCTTGGTCCTATGATGATCTAGAGGGATATGATCCTGATATCATTCAACACACTATTGAGCTAACAAAAGGTGCAAAACCAGTCCAAAAAAAATAGAGGCCGATCAACCCTAAAATTGAAGCGCTAATGGTGCAAGAGCTAACTAAGCCCATTGAGTCGTGCATTGTCTTCCCAATCAAGCATAGTACTTGGGTATCCAATCTAGTCTTGGTCCAAAAGAAGAATGGAGATATCCATTTTTGTGTAAACTTCCAAGACCTAAACAAAGAATCCCTAAAGGATCATTATCCACTGCCTTCAATGGAGTCAATCCTACAAATGGTTGTAGGATCGAAAATGCTTTCTCTGCTAGATGGTTTCTTCAAATACAATCAGATCTGAGTTAAGGAAGAAGATCAACACAAGACTATGTTCACCGCAAAGTGGGGAACATTTGCATATGCTAAAATGCCTTTTAGTTTATCCAATGCAGGGGCAACATCCCAGCGGGCGATGGACATTGCATTCAATGAACTAATCAATAAGTTTATTCTAATTTACTTGGATGATATTACTATGTTTTCTAAATCTAAGGATGCTCATTTTGATCACTTAGAAATAGTTTTTCAAAAGTGTCGGGAGTTCGGGGTTTCCCTAAATCTGAAGAAATGCGTATTCAGAGTACCGCAAGGCAAGCTGTTAGGACATCTTGTATCTAAGGAAGGGATTTCAATTGACCCCGAACGGGTAAAAGCCATCAAGGAACTCCCCCTTCCGGTGAATAAGAAAGGTGTTCAATCTTTCCTAGGCAAGGTAAATTTTGTTACCAAGTTTATTTCTGACTTTTCGAGAACAATTAAGCCGATCATCCTGATGCTTAAGAAGGATCAGGTATTCAAATGGATGACCGAAGCTCGAGATGCCTTTGAAAAAGTTAAGGAAGCTATTTCCACAACTCTGGTATTGGTTAATCTAGATCTATCTAAAGATTTTATAATGTATGCATTTAGTAGCAAGTCCAGTATCGCTAGTATCCTAACCCAAAAAGATGATGAAGAAAAGGGGGAACATCCAGTGGTGTTCTACTCCCGGACCCTGATGGAATATGAGGAAAATTATAATTTCGTTGAAAGGTAGGCCTTTGCAAGAGTGAAGGGACTTAAAAAGTTCCGCCATCTAATTTCCTGCAACAAGGTGTTTGTGTATGTCGCACATTCTTGTGTGCACGAATATATCATGGAAGGGGAGATCACAGAAAAAAGAGCTAATTGGATCACCAAGATCCTAGAATATGACATTGACGTCAAACCTACTAAAAATATTAAAGGAAGAGGACTATGTGAATACATGGCGCAAAATGAGGAGATACCCGCCGAAGGGGAGCAACCAGAGCTTGTCCTGATAAATGAATAAGAATCAGAGGGTTGCTGGCTGACTGATAGAATGAGGTTCATGCAAACCAAAAAGTATCCGCCAGGTCTCTCAACTTAGAAGAGAAGATACTACTGGCTGCAAAATTGCGGATATATGCTAGTAGAGGTACTCCTTTTCAAAAGAAATTTCAATGGTGTTCTCCTGCGATGCTTTACTTCGGAGCAAGCAAAGAGGATCCTTGATGCGTTCCACAATAATGCTACGGGTAGACACTACTCTGCTAAGACCACCACCATTAAAATCATGCGTGTCCGTTACTATTGGCCTACACTGTTTAATGACTCCCACTCTTTGGTAAAGTGGATTCTGACCGCCACAGATTAATTCACAAGATGGACGAAGGCCGTTCCACTTAAAAGCGCAACAGAAATAGAGATTGTAGATTTCCTTGAGGAGCTGGTGACAAGGTTCAGTCCTCCAAAGACTATCATTTCTGATAATGCCAGAGCTTTTCTAGGCACAAAGGTTTGTCACTTCACATTAACTAATGGCATATTCCTCAAGACATCATCAAATTATTACCCATAGGGAAACAACCTAGCAGAGTCAACAAACAAGAGCCTAGTCCAGCTCCTTAAAAGGATTGGTTCAGAACACCAGAGGGAATGGCATAAAAACCTCTGAGCAGTGCTTTCGAAAAACCGCATAACTCCTAAGAAAGTCCTTAAGACTTCACCTTATGAGTTGGTATACAAGAAAGAGGCGCTGTTACCTATATCTATGGAGATAGAACAAAATGGCGCCATGGAAGTTCGACTTTTCAAACTATTAGAAGTGTAGGAAAAAAGGGAGAATTCCCTAATAGCCATGACAAACCGTCAACAAGTGGTCAAGCGGTGGTTTGACAAGAAGGCTTTTGACCAAGGCCTAAAGTACAGAGACTTAGTACTGAAGTATGATAAAAGGGTTGCTAAGCCAGGTCAACATGGTAAATTTGATAGCCTATGGGAGGGTCCCTTTAAAATCATTCGATGCAAGGAGCATAATGCTTTCGAGTTAGAAATTATGGAATAGGAACCCTTAGGAATTCTGGTTAATGGGATTCATCTTAAGCTGTTCCATTAGGTGCTGAGTTTTATTTTTGTACATATGTGAATAGTGCTTTATTTTATTTCCCTTTCTTTGGCAGGTCTTTTTCGAAATTGGTTTGTGTCTATGCGGAATTAACTCATTATTACAGAGGGTGGGATAGCAGGATTGCTTTACATAAAACATACCCATGTGCAAAGAAATAAACACATATGCTATAAAAGAGCCCATAAAATTGAAATACAGAATGAAAGTTTTATAGCCCATAAAACTGAAGTGCATAATGAAAGAAAGAGCATGGATTTTCTTTATAAAGATATATATCTATTTATATATAATCTTTAGCTTTTTACATTACAAAATGGCTGGGGAAGTCATAATCCAAAAAGTACGCGAGTATTCAAGCTATTCTTTTACATATTCAAAATGATAGCCTTTTTCAGACTTATATACACACTATAGGGCTGGTGGCCCAACTGCAGGATAAGGTTGAAATCATGGAGGAAACGCAACGGGTAGTCACTTCTGACTTCCTTAAAATCGTCCGCTAGCTAAAGAAGAAGGATGAGCAGTTTAAAGCGGCTAGAGAAAGGGTTAGTTTTTTTGAGAAAAAAGAGAAATCTCTGGAGGCGGATGTGGCCTGTATGACAATAAGGGCACTGGCAATAGAGGATGAGAGGAACAAACTTCAGGGTGAACTTGCAAAGACTTGGGCTATTGACCCTACCATGATAAAAGAGCTACATTCTAAGAATCAGGAGGCGGAACAGAATCTGAGACTGAAGAATGAAGAGCTGGAGCGACTTCGCCTCGAGTGTAGTCAAGTAATGGCACAAAGGAAAGAAGCTTTGGAGCACCAACAGACCCAATATGAGTAGAAAATACAAGAAAAAGAGGCTGAATTTAAGGGCTTAAAGGCTCAAATAGAAGAACTCCAAGAGACAAATTCTTCTCTAGACACACACTTAACAAATCACTCCTGGGCTGAGGAGAATTGGAATAAAGGAATGAGCAGCTCTGCGGAACAACTAGCGTCCGAGAAAAAGAAAAGGGTAGAATTGGCTGAGGCCATTATTTCAAGAGACGCAGAGATTGCTTCTCTTAAAATATCTCTCCTATCTCCCCCTACACAGCCAGACATCATTCCGTTGGTTAGGCAATTGTACATTTCTCACTAGAAAAAAATTAAAGCCTTTTGCCTAACACTGCAGCCTACCCTCTGATTCATCGCCAAGGCATCAAAGCTAAGCTAGGAGGCTCATGATACGATTGAGCAATGCCCACGATTCATCTTGGAGAAGGTTCCTGAAGCAAAAGATCTGCTCACCGAGCTATACTCGGTCTCTGATGAGAGCCTTTCCAGAGCGGGTATTGAAGATCGGGATGCTACTGCTCAAACGACAAATAAGTTCATCCATTGCCACTTCGCCTTCCAGTGCACTAAAACAACTGCGGGTATTCTGAGCAAGACATTGGACAACATGTGGGGGAGTTTCTTCTAGTTGAGCAAGATGGGTTTGTCGTCCCTGTTTCCTTGAAGATGGCTCTATTGCCACGACCAAGCAAATTGTGGAAAAGATAGAAGAGAAGGAAAATGATCCAGAGGCTTTTAGGGATTTCAGTCATCCTCCCACGGTGACGGAAATTGAGGGAGTGCTTCATCCGCTTGCACAACTACTATTTCATTGTGAAGTAGGGGCCGGTTTACCCAATGCGCTGCCTCACAAGGAAACTATGGATCTAAGTGGATCGTAGGAGAATTTACGCAACATGGTGAAGCCATCTGAGGATGAATAGTCACCTCTGCAGGCAAATCTAATGAAATGGCACTCTGGCCTATAAACCAGAGAAATTTTGGGTTCTCCGTTCCTTAGTCGAAATGCCCCTGATAGTCGCCAAAAGCTGTTAATAAATATTTAACTAACTCCCTTCGGGTGTATTTTTCCTCTATGCATCGGCCCGCACATCGCAAAGTCAGCTCAACCTTTTATCTAGGTTCTGCTTTGCTGCGCCACATGTCTACTCCTCACAACCCTGAGTCTCAGCACTCCTTTGCATTCTAGGAAACTTTGCTATGCTTCCACGTGTTGCGGTTGCCGGATACTTTTGATCGTACTTTCTTACTGTCTCATCAGGCTCTGCTTGGGTGCCACGAAGCCCTTTTTCCCAAAAGGTTTTGGCGGGCCCTATAGTTGCTATCTGCGGTGTACACTTGCTACGTGTCTGCTATCCACAAATCTTTCGACATAGAGATGTAGTAGCAATCGCGAGTAGCGAAACATTGCCATGTGTCTCTTTTGCGCTCGGCTAGTAATCATTCCCTCCATTGTTGATGAAGTGCTTGGCCCATTTGACGCATGTAGCGTTAATGCAAGTCCTCACCAGCGAAAGAAAAGGGTTCATACGGGCATCGAAAGGCTGCCACATGCCTAGCCAACATATCTCATATTCAGGCGATAGACTAGATGAACTGAATGATGCTATTGGCCACTGTGTGTCATAATCATTCGCACAAGAGGGTGACACTTGTTTGATCAGGCCTTGCTGGGACCATCGCCATCATTTGCAGAGGATGCACCTGTGTCTAGAGTGACTGGATGCTTGGTTCCAGATCAATTATGTTGCAACAGATTTGAGAATATTCTGATTCTTGCATCATTTCCAGGGGATTGCAAAATCTCTTCTGTTGCTGCTCTCCGAGGCGGTGAGGGTTTTTCCCTGCTATATATACTTTTCTCTGTTATTAGAAAAAGGTCGTGAATTTGAAGGAAAACTTTGGTTTTAGTATAAGACACCAGGCCTTTATTGCTGTTTTATGTTATTGCAAAAACTCTCAGACTATGCCAATTGTTCGGCCTTTCTATTTTTTATGCTATTTGATCAAACTGTAAACTATGCTTTTTATTGTCTGGACATTTCATTTAAGAACTTCTATATATGTTGAATGCAATTTCGCTGACCTATACCATGTCTAATGACTCTTCTTGGTAGTAGAAATGTGTGCAATATTATTTTATGTCAATGAATGGATTGTCTATGCTATAATCTTAAGTTTCTGATGTTCTAGAACACTACAACACCATTCAGGCCCTTAGATCTATGATTTATTGTGCCTATCATTAAGTCTTGGCGCATCGCTTTAGGTTAGACTTTATTTTATTATATTTGTTTCCTTTTCCCTGTTAGAGTAATAAGTTGTTTTACTTAATTAATTTAATCATATTTTTTAATTAATTAAGTCACTTATCACTTTAGTTACTTAAGCTAAACTTAGGCACATTAATAATGAATTAATTATTAATTATTAAGTGTGCACACTAGGGTTTCCCTTTTAGGGTTTCTTGATCTCCTTTTATAAGGATTAATTTCATTGTAATTATTAATGGGAGAATATCTGTAGCTTTCATATATTCTTGAAAGTTTTCTCTCTTCTGTAGCTTTTTCTTGTTGAAGTTAATTGTATACATTTGTTTGCAGATCTCTTGCGTGGAAGGTGTTTTGTTTGTTGTTTGATCCTATGGCTCGTGGTTTTGTGCTTGTTCCACAATTATAACATGGTATCAGAGTGTGGATTCAGCGAACCCCTTCTCGATTTATGAGGTTTTCTTCTTCAACAAGGGTTGCAGGCTTCAGATCTGAATCCTTTTTGCTTTCTTTGCAAATTTTGGAGGAGAAAGTTTTTAGAAGCATTTTGGCATGAATCAGACCTCTCCATTGAATCTAGAGCTACCGGAATAGTCAAGATCGACCTTTGTTTCGTCAAATTTGGCTTCCGTTTGTCAGATCTGTGAGGGTTTGAAGAAAGGGCTTTTTTGCCAGATCCAGGGGGTGTTCAAATTTTCAGAGCTTTTTCAGCCTAAACAGACCTCACTATTGCGTTCGCAGTGGCCAAAAACCCTAAGATCAACTGTGAAATCGTCAATATCCGAGCAATTGATTTTTGAAGCAAATTTTTTTGTCCATACGGCCCTGTTCGCTGCCAGCACGGGGATCGAGAAACAAATTTATTCAAGCCCTGGTATTTTTTAATTTTTTGGAAATTTTTGTCCCAAAAATTAAAAAAGTTGTAAATTTTTTGTTTTGATTTTAAATAAAAAACAAATATAATTTTTTTTTTAAAACAAAAAAGCCTTTTAGTTGTTTGTTCAGTTCTGCTGGCAGTCACAGGTATCATAAAACATTGACCCCTGTTCCTCCAGATGGTCGCCATTACAAGGGCCGGGCGCTCTATTATTTTTTATGATTTTTTTTAAAAAAAATCAATGCTTTTTTTTAATATATTTAATATATATATATGTCAATATTTTTTTATTGTTTTAAAAAAAATAAAAATAAAAAAATTTAATGCAAAATAATGCACTGTAATTGGAGAAATTTTTCCAGCATCACTAAAATTGGCAGACCTCCAGATCTGGAGGTGTTTTTCCTAAATTTGGCGGAGATCACTTTTTTCTCTTCTCTGCCCCTCTCCGTTGGGCTTTTCAAATTTGCATCCAATATTCCAGAGGCCATATCTCGGCCATACGGTGGGCCTTTTCATTGCAATTTTTTTTGAAATGGGGTGAAATTTCGTGCTCTTTGCAGTGGTGTAGGTATTTTCTAGTTTTGACTTCTGTTTTTTTCTAGAATTCTATTTTATCAGTGCTGTAGCTGTTCAGTTCTCATTTTGGAGACTTTGACGGGCCATATCTTCTGCATCCGGACACATTTTTGGGTGCCGTTTTTTTTTAAAGTGCATGTTTTTTCGTGTCCATCATGGTGCTACCAGTTTCCTCTTTTTCTGTAAGAGAATTGTATTTTCAGCATGTTGTCCTATTTGGACATTGTAGACATTATGGGCTCACATTGCATGTATTTCTCTTTTGTAAACGCACTGAGATAAAGTGCCTCAGCATTGTATGTGTTGTATTGGGTTTCTTGCACATCACTTTGTGCCTTATTGTACTCGCACTATGATATAAAGTGCCATGGGGGGTTGTGTAGTGCCTTTGTTTTTACCATCACACCTTTGTCCGATGAGTGTCCCTCCACGACAACAGTGGATCCATATGATTCCAGCCTCATGTATGTGTGCTTTGTTTTGCACATCCTTTCTATCAGCTTGTACTTTCATGTTTGCACCTTTAGATGCTCTTGGTTCCTCTTCATGCACTACTTTCTAACATTCAGTTTCAGTGTACCTATCACGCCTCTCCCTTTTCAGCATTATGGGTGGGTTTCTACTATTGGTGTTAATGCTTCCTTGGTTCCGCCTTGGAAGGAATCTTCTATTCTCAGTTGATCAGTGTTTTTGAGACTATTGGTACTTGTGCCATTTGTATCTTCGTTCCAGGTGTTTGCCTTTGTTTGCCATCTGATTCGAGTAGTGTCGTTGGGGGCACTCATGCAGATTGTTGTCTTTTTTATCCTGATCATCCTATCTTCAGAGAAGGTTCTTCGGCACCGTAGCAGTCATCTTTTGACAGAGTTTGCAGCTTCTTCATGCTTCTATGATGTTCTACATGTTCTTCTTTTTCAAGACATTTCCTTGATTTGCAGGCTTTTCAGTCCTTCAATCGCCTTTGATCTCTTCTTGGAGTAGAGTTTTTCCCACGAGGTTTTCTCTATTTCTCCGCTTTATAGAGATCTTCTGTTTGTACATGGGTACCTTACTTGGCCTTGTTTGCCGGGACCCATCTTTGCTTTCATGCATCTTTTCCTTAGTGTTTTTAGCTACTTCCTAAGTTCATCTTAAGGCATGCGTAATAAGTTGTTTTACTTAATTAATTTAATCATATTGGTTAATTAATTAAGTCACTTATCACTTTAGTTACTTAAGTTAAACTTAGGCACATTAATAATTAATTATTTATTAATTATTAAGTGTGCACACTAGGGTTTCCCTTTTAGGGTTTCTTGATCTCCTTTTATAAGGATTGATCTCATTGTAATTATTAACGGGAGAATATCTGTAGCTTTCATATATTCTTGAAAGTTTTCTCTCTTCTGTAGCTTTTTCTTGTTGAAGTTAATTGCATACATTTGTTTGCAGATCTCTTGCATGGAAGGTGTTTTGTTTGTTGTTTGATCCTGTGGCTCATGGTTTTGTGCTTGTTTCACAATTCTAACATTCCCTTTCAAACCCTCATTGTAGAAGAAGCCGACTTCTCTAAAAATCTGGAGGTCACTCAGTTTAGTGCAAAAGGTCCCCCATGAACTAAGTTTCCCATAAGACACTGTTACCTCATCAAATTTTGGCATCAACACCTACCATTATCACCATTGCTCCAAAATAACTTAGAGCATCCCTTTTACCAACATTTGAGTCCACTAGAGAGTTTAAACATTACAAATCTCAACACAAATCTCCCATAGGTGACCCAAAATTTATGGTAAAGACAAGATCACAACACAAGAGAATCATGGAGAAAACCAAAGTCACATTCACCTCAAGTGATCCCAATTCTCAAGAATTTGATCCAAAAAGTAAAGTTACCCCATCACAATAACCCTCATCTCTATTAGGGCCATATAAGATAGAGGACATTACAAACAACCCATTTGGACTTACTAAGGAATAAATCATGGAGTACAAACAAGAACATCAAGCCTTAGAAAATGTAGCTCCAATTCCCCCATCTTTTGTCACACAAACCTTGGAACAAGGCTTAAATCCATGTATGATTCAACCAACTCCATCCCTTGTGCCAAGTCAAACCTTAACATCTAGTCTTGCAACTAGACTAGGAACCAACCTTGGTCTCACTTCATGTTTAGGGGCAAACAAAACTTTGGGTATTCACAACACGACCATTCCATTAACCACCAACCTTCCCCAAAACACAAGTTGGACACCAAATTTTGGTAAAACAATTACATTCCGTGATGCCACAACAACCTTGACATTTTGAGTGTAACCATCTTCATTCATCACCACAAATACCCCAAGTGTGCCTAACATTACACAAGGTAATGTGAACCAAGTGCCTCAAATAGGACAACAAGGGAAAGCTAACACCCTCATGTAAGGGAAACCCTTAACAAGTAGTTCCAACAACCCCATCGACACATTGAAACAAGTGGTTATCTAAGCTACTCAAGTCAATCCACCATCCACATCAAACCCACCTATCATTAATCTAAATCAAAACAACCCCTTGATCACAAACCCCATCAACCAAGGTAATACCTTGGTCCCATCTCAACACAAAAAGGGAACCATCAACACATAGGTCAAGATAACCCTATCAATCAATTAACTCAAGGCCCTAATGTGCCATTAACATCGCAATACCAAATGGCACCATCATCATCCTTATTAGTGGTCCCTCACATCATGAAAAATCAAATGGGACCTCAAACTTACATTCCTCCATCCCAATCCACCATTTTACAAGGAATGTTAAACCAAGGAAACCCCCAACCTCTCATCATCAACCCACAACCCACTCAAATCATGAATACCCAAAACCCATCACAAATATCCCAACAACAAAACGCTTCTACATTGCAAGCACATGCTCTAGCTTTACAACAAGCACAACAATATTATCAACAAGCATTGCAAGCACAAAAAGCTCAAGATCAAGCTTTGCAACAACAAAAACCTATCAAAAAGCCTTGCAACAACAAAAAAATCATGCTCTAGCTTTTCAACAAACACAAGATGCTTACCAAAAAGCAGTACAATAACAAAAAGCTCAAGTACAAGCCATAGTCGCACAACAACAATATCAATCTCAAAAATAAGCCTTAGTCACACAACAACAAGCCTTATTCACACAACAACAACAATCTCAATAAGCAACCCTGACAACACAACAACAACAACAAGCCCAACAAGCATCCCTAGCAACACAACAACAACAAGAAGTGTAACAAGCAACCTTAGCAACACAACAACAAGCCTCAAGAAGCAACCTTGGCAACACAACAACAACAAGAAGCCCAACATCAAACCCTAATTAACCAACAACAACAAGAAGTAGCCTTAGTAACCCAACAACAACAACAAGCCCAACAACAAGCTTAACAGTATACCCAACAACAACAATTGCTCACACAACAACAACAACAGTAGGATTTTTACTATATCCCTTAGCAAAACATCGCCAATACAAACACGTTAGGAAAATATACGGCTCCACCACCATCACCTTCGCAATATCCCACACCACCATACACATCATACAACACCTCATCATATCAAAATCCCATTTACAACCCATCAACCATCCCACAATACACAACATATGTTCCTCCACCAAATCCATAAGACGATGTAGCATCGTAACTTAAGGCATTAAGACAAGAAATGCAGGATATCCAAATGGGAAAAATGAAGAAGCCCCATACACAATAAAACCTATGTTCATATGCATTTGATCAAAACATCACAATGGTACTATTCCCTCCTAGATTTAAGGTTCTCAAATTTGATAAATACAAGCTTGAAGAGGAAATCTTGTGGATCATGTCAAGGAATTCAATATCATGTGCATGGAGGTGGCCTATAATGATTCCTACCTAATGTGTCTGTTCCCATGAAGTTTAACAGGTCCTGCCATGGATTGGTTTTCACAATTACCTTTAGGCATCAAAACCTTCAAAGAAATAATTAATAGATTCATAGATCACTTCTCCTTCAATCTTGACATGGATGTGAGCTTAGAAGAGTTATACACACTCAAGCAGAACAAAGGAGAATCCTTTGCTAATTTCCTACAAAGGTGGAGGCAAAAAGATAGTAAGAGCAAGTGGACCATTCTCGATGAACAGGTGGGGATTATCATAGCAAATGTTGATCCAAATCTATCCTTCCACTTAAAAATGAAATGTATCACCACTTATGATGAGCTTGTCCCTAGGGTCCTCAACATCATGTAGTGCCCCTCCATTTGTGTCGTCATGTGATGCTTTCTGCCTTGCTATGAATTTAAGAGTGGTTTGGTATTGATTTATTTTGTGTTTGAGGTAATACGATAATTTAAATAAAAGTTATTAATAAAATATTATTAACGGTTAAATTGAAATAAATTAGAATTTATCTAAAAGAATAAAATTAAAAAAAAAAGGGGTATTATCGGGTGATAGGCATTTAGTGATTATTAATAGCAATTAATGGAGTATGGTTGCATGTTCCACCACTCAAACAAACCACTCTTTCTAATTAACACACCATGCAAACTGCATTCCTTCTGGAAACTGCCTCTTGTCTAGAGAATGCCGCTTTGTGCATTATTTTAGGCATGTAACAATGGCTTAAAAAAAAAGGAAGAGATAGTTGAGAAGGAGTCGTCCCTAGGCAGATCTGGAGAGTTTCCTCATGAATCCTGGTGTGTGTATCCTGCGATCAAGATATATTTATTGGGGCAATCAGTTTATGGGGAAGAGTTTCTTGTTTAGCTCTGTCGGGGAAGGTTTTGGAAAATTTTGTTGGGAAGTCTGGAGATTTTGGGGATTGGGGCTTTGGGAGTGCTGTGTTTTTAGAAGATTGGAAACTAGTGTTACAACAAAGCCCTGTATCAAACTTCCAGCCCAGCTAATCATTTCAATCAGGTTCCTTTGTTTAACTTGCAACTCTGCTGACTCTTATTTGGAATCGTAAATTGGAATGGTTTGAGTAGAACTCCCGTGTAACATTTCTGTAAATATCATAAATATCCTACAATTAGTGTTCCCATTGCTTCCAAACTCTAATTTATGCACTGTATGAGTTCTTGAAGGGAGGAAGTACTGTCATCTTGTTATTTTTCTTCTGCCATTAAATAATTCTCTCTTGAATTGATTTATTTTCTGAACGTGTCAATCAATCTTAAAGTAGAAATATTTAATTAAGAGCTTTGTCGTCGACCCATGTTCTAACCCTCTCCTTTGAGAATCAATGAAGTTGGGTTCATTCCACCTCAGGAATTATGTCTTGATAGCCTTGTATTTCTGATCTTCTCAATGTTGAAGGCCGCATATAGAGCTATATAACCATTTATGCGTATTTGCATGTAGGTTTGCATATTTACTGAAGTTTGTAGGAATTACATCACCGTTGCAATTGTATCCTCTGATAAGTCTTTGTTCTAGCCAGCATGGAGATCTACGTCTACTTGCATCATTGTGAAAGCCCAAATGTTATCCACAAGATTGAAGGGAATTGGCTTCTCACATTCTGTTTATGCAATCATAACCATTTCAAACAAGGAAGAAGCTTGGTCGTGTGTCTACTTCGATGCCATCAATGAACAATTTGTTCAAACTGAGAAGCTTGAGGATAACGCTTAATCAATTTCAAATATATTAACATATATATCTGTTGATGTCGTTGTGTTCTGTAGATCCATTACCTTCTTTGTTTGGCCCCTTAGTCCCTGCAATTCTTATGTATTTCCTTATCATGTTACACTGCCGTCTCTTTGTTGGAATTAATTGTCCACCTTGGTAGGTATACCCAGCCATGGCACAATTTCCTTGTTGAATGCGCTTTATGCTGTGAATGATAGTCTTTAAATATCCTTGTTTTATGCACATTTGTAGTACTTGAAAATAGAGCAATGTAGAGATCACATATTCCCTTGATATCATTTTCAAGTTAATGCAGCCGCTGCAGCTGAACACAACGAGATGTTTTATAAATTTAGATACCTCCTTGATTCTTTTGATGGCCTTGGTATTGAATTCCAATCTGAATTCAATAAAGATAACAATGCAAGTGGATGGCAATATTTCCAAATTCCAATATTAATTTTCTAATAGACTTGGCAACCTGTCACTGTTACATCATTTAGATTTGAGGCATTGTACAAAATTTAGTAGCCTTCCTGAAACCATAGGAATAAGCAAATAATTTTGTAGATGGAAAGAAATAGAAGTCAAATCTAAACAAGATTTTGAATTCGGGTTCATGCTTTGACCTGAAAATTGGCTATTGATTGGTTTCTGGAAGCATACTTTGCCAAAGTTTCACTATACAACAAAATCAACCATCAGCTTGCATGTGAAATCACAGGAAGAAGAAAATCCCTCTATGCTAGAAAAAGCTAAAATCGAGTATAGACAACTTTAAATTCAAGTTGATGCTATGGTTTAAAAAAAAAGGGGCTATCTCTTGACCTAAAGAATCTTATTTGGCAAATTTGCAAATCAGGAAAGTAATTATTTTCCAAAAGACAGCTCATCCTACATGCCTGATATCACAGCTATTAGTGCTGCTTATAACAGACCATTTAGAATGCTTGATAACGTTACAGTTACAGAGCTCTTGAATATTGGTCACATTACAGGTACAATTTGCTTGATCATATTAGACACTGTGTGATCACATTGCAATGTTGTGCTTGATTATGTGAGAGATACACAGAGTGAATGATCACATTTCAAATAGTGACATCGGGTTGACATTTTTCATTCTTTTACATTATTCCAAATATGGAGCAACACAACATGATATATTTCATGAACCATACCATGTTACGTATGCAGATAATTATACACACATATGCACATACACATAAATGGTTTGTAATGACCATATGATAAGTTTCTTTGGCTTCAGTATGATCAAAAGCATGGAATGCGCCTGCACCATCATTGTCTTAAAATAAAGTGTTTTCCACAGTAGCACTGTGAATGACACACAGATGAGCAGCACTCAGTACTCCAGCAATTCCCACCATATAATATGGATTGAAAGTCCATTTATGAAAACATGAAGAGTCAAAAAGAAAGAGAAAAATCATCTAATTTAATTTGTTTTGAACAGTCATGGGATGCTTATCTTAGTGTAATCTGTTTTTTTCAACAGATGCTTTTCTTAATAGGCATGATTTTTTTTGAAGAATGAAAGCTTTCTCATATATGCCTGTATACGTCTTTAAGAGTTTATGCATTACACGCACGTGCATGCAGTGTTGCATGCTTTTACCAGAGTGCCTGGTCTGGGCATGAATTACTGCTCATCCCTGTTTGCAGTGATTTCTTTCTCTTGGATTTTCTGACCTTAACCAAGGCCTCAATAAACATTGTATTCTAGTGGAAATGTTAGGTTCTTGGTATTTAAATGGTGAGTACTATTGAGTTGTTCAAAAGCAATGCTATTTGGATTTCCAAAAAAAAATAAAAATTGATTGCATGAAATCATAGATTGCAAGTCACAATTCTCAACTGAAGCTATGATATATGATGGTTCAATTGTTCTTTGAAGTTTATTACTTTTGATATGTTGGTGTTAGTATTTTGAGTGTGATAAAATATGTATTAAGATATTTAATTTCTTGGTTATTTTAAATGATCCTTTGAGGTGTCAGTAAATTTAATGGTTGAATTCAATGGTTCTAGGAAGTTATGTCTTCCTTTTGTGATTGGTTTTGAAATGATAGGTTTAATGTATTGACTTGGAGTAATGTTATGAGATAATGTTGGGAACCTAGTTGTGATAAATGGACTTTTGTGAAGATTTGACTTTGTGATTGTTTGATTTTGAGGTTGAAGTTGATTTTGAGATCAAGTTTTGTTGCCACCTTGTTGGGAAACCCTTGTTTTAGTGATTTATCAGTCTTCTAGAGAAAGAAAGATGTTGCTTTATTATTGGTCTTCACTTTTGGTTCTTTGTGAACTATTGCTCGTATGATCCATTTGATGATTGGGTTTAGCCTTGCACTTGAAAATAGTTTCGTTATGAAGATTTTGAGTAGGATGGTGTATGCCTTGCTTAATGCAATTTAACTTGTGACTTTATATGTTGTGCATGGGGGCTTACCCTGATAGTGTCTTTTGAGTTTTGATGTTCATAAGGGGAGTGGCTTTCAATGGGGGCTGAGACTCGGAAGTGGTCTCAGGGTAACTCATTGGAAGTTTATTAATCAAGTGAAAATGTTAATATTTAATTAGGGGTTTCGGATAGAATCACACATTAACAAGATATAAGTGTATGCCTCACTCTTGACTCAAGTGCTTGTATGGGCTTGAGATGAGTTGAGAAGGCCTGGAATGGCAAAATCATTGTCTTGTCCTTATGAAAGATAATTGATGCCGCATTGGATTGCATGTGGGGCCGGGTTTCGTAAGAGGTCACCAGGGTAACCCAAGTTGGGGGCCGGGACCTAGGAAGATTCGCTAGGGTAACCCATGCAACATTGCGATGACACTCTTCCTTTAACAACTATGTATGCTTTGTTTCCCTCTATGTTATTCTTGGGCCTCTGGAATCACATGTTGGCATTTGTATGTTGATGCTTTATTGGTTATTCCTTATGTTGGGCACATCTTGTGTTGGTTATATCTTGTGCTGGAGATTGTCTTATGTTATTGTGGATCTTGTTGTGAAGTCTTGTATCCTTGTTCTGTATGATGGTTATTGTTGGGGATCCTTCTTTTCATCTCTTAGCATGGGGGGTGGGCCTTAGGGTCCACGTGGTTGGGTGGAACGTGCAATGCACCCCATTGGGTCCCCAGTTATTGATTGAGAAGTGTGAAATTGTACCTTGCAGTGTCTCCTGAGTTGCACCAGAGTTGGATCCAGTATTGCAGCTTTGTACTTCTTCATTTCAAATGTATCATTCTATTTTATTGTATCTTCCCCATTCATGTTGGGAAACGACATTGTAATATTGTTAATGTATTAACCATGTTTATGTTAACTTATGATTACTGGTGTATACTTACCATCCATGTGATGTAATGATGTTATTGTGAAAAGTAATGCAGTCTTGTAAACCTGAGGGATTTGTTATATATAGTTCATGTTTAGTTTCATATCATGTGATGTATGATTATTATGATGTAAGTATTTTTTAAAAAAAATAAAAAAAATTGGTGCCATAAATGCTAGATGTAATGTATCCTTTGGGGTTGCTTGGCGGAGCATTACACATCAAGTGAGCTCTAAACTCACAAGGAAACACACAAGTATATAGAGACAACCGCCCATCCACTAGTTCTAACAACAAACCCTGCTTTTGGCCAAGAACAAGAATGTTACTAGTGATGGTGTTGTTGATGCAAAGGTGGTATTAATTGCTCCTAGGAAAGAAAACACCCAATCCATAATCATTCAACATGCACCCCAAAGAACAAATGATGCACCTAAATGACAATTCACTCCCTTAGGGGAACCTATGGAGGATGTGTTGAAGAGGTTGATATAGTCTAATCTTATCACACTCCCAGATTTCTTGAACTATCAAGAGCGACAAGTCAAACCTAGTAGCTATAGAGACGATCATTTTTTTTGAATTTCACTAATACAAAGGTCATAACACAAAAATATTTTAGACTGAAGCATCTAATAGAAGATCTTATTGAATAAGGAGACATTAATGTTGATCAAAAATTTGGGAATGAAAATATGAAAATTTACACAAACCCTATGCCTGATCATACAAAATAAATTTTTTTGGGAAAGGATCAACCTCAAATAATTTAAACCATACCCATGATACCACGGTGGGACATATTTATTGATCACAACATGAGGAATAAAATACACATCAAGATACTATTTTAAAACAAAGTCCAAACCCATCAATAGTGTTTAACAATATTTAATATCGTAATGACATCAAGTGGGTATCAAGTTGTGATATCTCTCCCATATATGACTCAATGATTGAACATGTTGAAGAAGTTCCAAATGAGCAAGAAATATCCCTTATTACATCCATACCCACAAATTGTTGCGAAGAGTCATTTACCGATGATATATCATCCACCCAAGGATCATTTCAAGAAGAGGCTCTTGAGGATAATGAAAGATACTCTGAATTGAGTCCAGATCAAGAACCCCTATCCCTAGAGTTTCACCAAGAGCTAAGGGACATCTTCCAAACCATTTTAAACTCTAAATATATCCCCAATATCACCCTCGAGATGTTTCTTTTTGATAGAAATATATAGATTCTTCATCCAAAACAAGAGTCTCCCACTCTTGGTATTCCTACACAAGAAAAAAAAACAATCAAGATTCTTGATTCTTATAGGGATTTTGCATCATCAACATCTTTTGAGTCAACATCAACATCTTTTGAAGCAGTACCAATAGATGACGATGTCATAGAATCAGAGCAAAAAGTTCATATTCCTGAACAACAGGAACCCATAGCAATATCATGTGTTCATGACAGGTCATATTCAATGGCTATGGATTAGAGGATACATTATCTGGGAAAAGGATTAGGTATTGATAATACCTTCACAATGCCTAGGGAAATCTTGTCTACAATAAGAATCAACAAATTGGGCATGAAGAATCCTTATGATGAAAATACTATCAACACTACAACTAATCATATCATGAATTGTCATCCACCCATCATCTCATACTCAAATAGGGACCAATGTAAAAATTAAGATTCCTATCAAAGCAAGGAGAAGATCATCAAAGAAAATGAAGCAGTAAAGTAAAAAGGACATGTCAAGTACAAATGGATACCAAAGAAAAATGAAGAAAATCATCCCTCCAAAAATCCACTAGTCAAAGAAACTATGGGGAAAAATAAAAAAGGGAAATGTATCCATCAAAAGCGTCCTCAAATACAAAAGTATGATTCTCAAGCAAGGACCAAAGTATATCTAGTGGTTGGTCCTAATTCCACTCAAAGTTTCATTCACACCCATCATTGCTCATCTTCCCAAGTTTGGGGAGTCAAAGGTTCCAAACCGTCAACCAGTCCATCTCATATTCCTTCATGCATGACACCATACACTCCATTCATGATATCCAATTATCGTATTGACCATGTGTTGGCAGCTACCCTTCATCATAAGGATTTTTAAGGTACCATATCACAATGTGCGTACATAGACAAGGTTAATTCTAATATCTGTAAGGAAGATCAAAGTTCTTCAAAATTGCATTCAAGTGCTCGAATCTTAGCAAAGCAACTTCTTCAAGTAGGGTATTGTTGGCATGTTATGATAGTGGGCTCTACATCAATACCACCAAATGGTTCAACATGAGGGTAAAACTTCCAAAAAATCATTAAAAATCAAAAAAATCAAAAAATCAAGAAAATAGTAAAAATAAAAATTATCCTCCAGTGAAAACCACTATGGTGGCACTTTGGGCAAGTACTATGATGGAAACTTGGAAAATAGGCATCATAAGTAGAATTGAGTGTCTATATGATCCTTCTCAAATAAAATCATCTCATCCTTGTCATGATAAATCCAATGTTCCCTCCATCCATCCAATCCAGATTCATCCAAATATTCCACTTAATCTTGATCTTAACAAAGATTTAGCGTACACTTCAACTCTACTCATGGAAAAATTTTGACAGGCTCTTTATCATTTTATCTCATGAAGTCCCATAGCACATATCTAGCATGATAAAACTCTGTTGAAACTCTTTGCGTATACATTACCTATCTTGGTTTGTTCATTAAACTATGAAGCATTACTAGACATTGGGGGCAGGTTATTGCACCCTTGTTTTCAAATAACTCTTGATCTATGTCTTTTATCTCACAATGTGACATCAACATCATGATCTAGGTATCTTTTATCTCAAACCTCATCAAAATCCCAAAAACATTCATAAAATCCCATCAAAATCCTATACAGCTAAAATCCAAAAAAAATCAAAAACTAGAAAGTCAAAATCCCAAAACATCCAAAACACATCAAAAATCCCTAAAAAGGTCAAAATGTCAAAAATCCAAAAATAGAACCATGTCGAACTACGAGTCTCTGAGCTTCAACGTAGGCATGACCATAATTGATGTGCCCTCGAGACACCCTAGGTCAGTCCTTTAGGAGTCTGTCATAATAAACTGACAATCCATCAAGTGTTCATATCTCATCATCAATAAGTCAAGTGAGTCAAACTATGTGGTCTTTGCATGTATAACATAGGAAAGGCTCATCTTTGATAAGCCCCCGAGGCCCCTAGGATAGTCTTTTAGGTTAGGTTCTTCGTCAAAACTTAGAAAATCCCTAAACATTCAAATATTAGAAAAGCCTTAAACATTCAAAATCTCTGAAAACCCCAAAACATTTGGAAAACTTAGAAAAAAACAATAACATTTGAAAACTTAGGAAAACCTCAAAACATTTGGAAAACTTAGAAAAACACAATAACATTTGAAAACTTAGGAAAACCTCAAAACATTTGGAAAAATAAGAAAATCCCAAACCATTTGAAAATCATAAAAACACAAAAACATTGGAAAACCTTGGAAAACCCTAAACAACCTCAAAATAATCGAAAACCAAAAAATCCACATAAACTTTCAAAAAGATCAAAAATAGCCTCAAAAACATTTTCAAAATACCAAAAACATTGAAATATTCCAAAAAATCCAAAACCATCCATCCCATTTCGCTTTCACACGCAATAAACCTTCACCCATAATAAATCAATTGTCATCTTCAACCTTTGGTAACACAAATAGAAAGCAAGTATCACAAGTTGTAAAATGAGAATCTAAGTGTCAAAATCTAAAGTCTAGGTCATAGGTAAACAAGTCAGTGGAGTTTGTATTAATGTCCTATCACACACCTAATCCTAATTCAAACCATCTGATAACATGTCCTAGGATGTATCCTTCCAACAATGGGCATCAACATCAGAAATCACCTTAGCTATCTTAAACTAGCAAAAGATATAGATAACACTGACTGTTTGTCTTTAATATTTTCTTATGATTTATCTTATTGACCCATTTCAAGAACTCTCAATGATGTCTTAATGATTTAGAGAGAAAGGAATGGGGCATTGATCATTATCTTTCGTTTATTGTGCTTGTGGATATTCTTGTAAAATAATCTTGGTGCATACTTGCTTAGTTGTGTGTAGGGAGGTTGTTTGGAGTAGATTGCTGAATATTATGTATGCTTTGGTCCAATATATCCTAAACTTCTAAGCTACATTCCAACGAGGTTTTTGTATGTCAAGGTGTGAACAAGAACTATCCCATTTGTTTGCAGAGTCAAAGTTCATTACACTAGATACAATTCCATCTTGGTTATCAATACCATGATGCATCGTGTTTATGTGATATATCAAAAATAAGGAATGATGGAAAATCCCAATCCTGAATGTGAGAAAATCATCCATCTCATCACCATATCTAATAAATTCTCGATGCATCATGGACTTGTTGGACTTCTGAATCAATCTCAAAATCAATGGTCAAATCCATTCTTCTTATTCTTCTATCTTTACTAACATTTCTATCCAAGTATCGAATTTGTGTGATATATCAAAATGTACATGAGGCTACCCATGGCCAATGATTGTCTATACATCATCAAATCTATCTACATCAAATATCTGCACTTTCTAGTCCTCTTTGAGCTAAGCTGACCCTCAACCTATATTTTACCTTTGTCGAGAAATGAACCCAAAATTCAAAATTTCTGCCCAATTTCTCAAGGGGGTAGGGAACCAACTTATTCCTTCCACTGGGGCAACAGTGGGGCATCCAAAAATCATTTTTTTTATCTGAGTAGTAGTTTAATACAAAAAAGCGTTAGTATTTGAACCAATGTAATAGGTACCTTGCTTCAAAGAGGGAAAAAATGTACACTTAAAAATGTCCTGAATGATATACACACTTGAATCCAATATATTAACATTGCTTCATCCATCTTCTTTTCGCTTGTTTAATTAAATAAGCCTAATTATTTAATTAAATGCCTCATTTTCACCTATTAATCTAATTGAACTAATTGGGTTAGTTCACCCCCTTTGACATTGACATTTCATCCAGTTTAATTAAATAATGCAAATTATTTAATTTTAACCCTAAGTCCTCTTATTTAATTAAATAACCTAAACTATTTAATTAAATATCATATTTGCATCCCCTTTTCTTTAAATAGATCAATAATTTAATGAATGTACTTACATTCCTCATCTTGCACATTCAAATTTATTTTTAATTAACTAAATTGCTAATTTCCCTCTCATCCACTTGCTTAGGGAATATTCCAAAGTAATATTCTCCTATTTTCCTCCAAAAAAAAGTAATGATTATTTCAAAATTTGAAACAACTTTTTTAAAGTTGTTGCAAAGTGTGTTTGTTTGCATGATGATGGAGAGACAAAATCTCCCTTCAAATATGAAATCAAACTACCACAACACTATGCAAGAAGACAACAATATACTTTGTTATTCAAATATGAAAGAGAAATCAACAACATACAATAAGTCTTACAACTAAAAATGACTACATAAACATGAAGCTCATGGGATTTCTTTCAATCTAAGATTTCAACATACAAAAATATACAACGCTCCTCAAATAACATCAAATCTTTCCTCGTTTGTTGCAATCACCATTTTTCACATATTCTTCTCATTCGTTTCTTGTTGAAGTTTATTTTTCATATTGCAACAAGAAAACCTGTCACTTTCTGCCTCTCACTTCTCCCTCATTCATCTAAATCTCCTCAAATGGTTTCTAGGTTTGGTGCACCTTGTTTCCAGATTTCCAAATCAATTTGAAATTCTTAATTTTGTTATCGTATGAGAAAGTTATGGCCATTTTACTAAGACTGGGTCTCATAGTTACGACCTAGACAATCTTTTCTCTTTTCCCAAAAATAATAATATGCCGGTTGAACCTCTAGAATACTCATTACTCCTTCCTGACATGGATTTCCTCTTATTGGCATGTGCATTCAATGTAAAATTCAAAATTTTCTTCCTACCTTACACCCACTCTCTCCATTCCATCAATGACCATCATTCCAGTCCTCCAACATGATGTAATTTTTTTTTTAATGGAGTTACAATTTATAATAATTGTCCACTCATAGGCTTGGACATGAAAGTTTTCCCTTTTAGAAAATTAACACTTCTCAAATATTTTAAAACAATAAAAAAGTCAATCAATTAATTAATTTATTTTTCCATAATCCACCACCAAATTTTGCTATATTGGAGGAGTTGGAAATTTCAACAATCTACACCTGCAGCCAAAAATCAAAATAAAGCACAAGCATAAAAAATTAAAATATTTTTGGTTGTGTAGGATTTCTTGGTACCCCTGGATGCTCTTGCATCAGACACCCGAGGTAGAAAGTTTGTGAGCATAGGCTCACAAAAATGGAGTTGAAAGGTAGAACTATTCTTTCAGATTGCAAGCAATCTGCAACGAACTCCATTGCTATCCAAAGTGCACATGAAGTCTTTTTTTCTTCCTCTTCTTCCAACATCTTGTTGATACTAGCTTTTCTCTCCTCCAACAACTCTTCTTACCATTCTTCTCTTCTCTCATGGACTTGTATCCACCATGTACCATCCTCCTCCAAATAATATCTCGACTCCTCTCCTCTTTCGTGGGTTTTGACCCACCACAAACTGACCACCTCCACCAAATCTTCCTTGTAGCTTCTTCCATAGCCTCTACCTGCAAGTATACATCCCTATGCCACTTTGTATCCTCATAATCATTTTTAGTTTCTAACTCTTTTCTCATCTCACAATACAAATCCCTTACAAATTCAACATCATAAAACTCATAAAAATCAGATTTTACCTCGATGACTTCTTTTGTCACATCTTCTTCCTCACTGCTAAATGCTATTATCTTTGTTGTTGCATTGAAAAAATTCTCTATCTCTGCAATCTCTTCCTCAAGAAAATCTTGGTATTCACCAAGTTCCTCATCGAACACTGGATCCTCACACATCACTACATACTTTGTTTTAACTACAACATCCTCAACTGTTGCAATTTTTTCTCTTTCACTTTCAGCTGCAATACTTTCACCTTCGCTACTCACTGCCATCACTATCTTTGTGTCCTCCAAAGGACTTGACTTTGCTACAACAAAAATTTCCTCCTCAATTGCCACACCTTATTTTTTCCTCTCAACCTCATCAAATCTCACATTAAAAACTAATTTTACCGCATTACCTTTTGCTACAACTTTTGCTCTACTTGCAATCAATACATTCCACTCTGGATCTACTTCTACAATCTTTGTCAATAAATCATCTCTCTCTTTTTCTTCTATTTCCTCCAAAGGACTCTCTTCTATTGCAACTTCATTAATCTTTGTTGCACTTTTCTCCTCCTCCTCCTTTACTACAATCTCACCATATTTCTTGATACTTATTTTCTTCTTTGAAATTTCATCAAACACTTGCCACACACTCTCATTATCCAACCTCTCAAGTATAGATTGCCTCACATTTGACGATCAGTCTACACAACATGCACATTCCACCCCTAGGTCTTGGTGAAAACTGCCTCACATTGGCGCTTCTACTTGCACACTCAGGAACTTCCTCTTTGATACCACTGATGGAGAGAAAAACTCTCCCTTCAAATCTGAAATCAAACAACTACCACAACACTATGCAAGAAGGCAACAATATACTTTGTTATTCAAATATGGAAGAGAAATCAACAACATACAATAAGTTCTTACAAGTAAAAATGACTACATAAACATGAAGCTCATGGGCTTCCTTTCAATTTGAGATTTCAACATGCAAAAATCTATAACACTCCTCAAATAACATCAAATCTTTCCTGCTCACTTGCAATCACCATTTTTCACATATTCTTCTCATTCATTTCTTGTCGAAGCTTATTTTTCATATTGCAACAAGAAAACCTATCACTTTCTACCTCAATACTCCCTCATTCATCTAAATTTTCTCAAACGGTTTCTGGGTTTAGTGCACCTCGTTTCTAGATTTCTATATCATTTTGAAATTCTTAAATTCATTATTGTATGAGAAAGTTATGGCCATTTTACTAAGATTAGGTTTTATAGTTATGGCCCAAACAATCTTTTGTCTTTTCCCAATAATAATAATATGCTGGTTGTTACCATTGTTTTATTCCCCATCTCATTGAGTCTTCCGTTAATCCATAAAACCTTTTATCTAAACACGGGTAGCCTTTTAAGTCATAATGCGAACTCGAGTAGGGTTTTTCGTAGTTTGTTGAACTTCTCACTTTGCCGCCCGAGGCCCCTTTTATTTCTTTTAAGGTGTTACATTGGGTAGTGTTTTATGTACTCAGTCGAACCTCATCCTTAGCATGATTGTTATGAGCCTAGGTGATCTTTTTCTATCGCGCTCGAACTCGGGCATATATTTGTGAAGTTCTGCGAACCTCTTTTATAACCGTCCATAGATGTTTGTTTTCAAATTTTCAAAAGACGGTTATATGAGGAATGTTGATAGCAACTACTACCACATGTCGTAATTCTAAATTGGGACATTAATGCCCATCCACCCCCATATTTTTTTGTGTAGTTGCGATTAATAAAATAGGGGGACGAGAAAACATTCTTGTTGCAGAAATATTTGGGGGAGAGTTGGAGGAAGCACATAGTTCAAATTATAGAGATCATCATCAAAGGTATTTTTAGTTTATCCATTGCAACTTATTTTCTAAATTGTTTTGCATTCAAGAAGTATATATATATTGTTGAAAGCCACAATTGTACATGGCAAGGGTTAAATACACTGGTTATGAATATGTGTTTGGTTTAACTTATGAGGGACTTGAGATTGGTGACACTTGGCTAGGGCCTATAAACCTAGAGGAATTAAGAAACAAATTTAACCAACCCAATCCTCCACCTATCATTGAGAGGGTAATAGGTAGTGGGTTGATTAAGGCTGCCACTTTTCCAATAGCAGTGTAGTGTCCCGAATTAGTATTGGAATGCATTTGACATTACAACTCACAGAGTTGGGAGGTAAGGACAAAGGAGGATAGGCTGGTTCTAAAAATTTAGAGGTCTACCTTCGTGTCATGTTTGAGAACTCCATAGAGGGAAGAATATTCACTAATGGACATGACCAATTCTTAGATTGAATTCACTACCAAGAAAGGGGTTAACAGGAATGTGATAGCGAAGAATTGGTTAGTTAAACCTAAGAAGGGTAAATCCTAGTTGCCTCGCAACCTACACAGAAATCACTTGATAAATGAAGTAGCTGACATTGTTGTGCTGTTACATAGGGTTAGGAGCAATGAGAATGTCCACAGTTTTGAGGAATGGATGTATTTCTTCATCCAGATTATACTAAGTGGAGAACAATTTATGGATTAGGTTAAGATCAATAGTGATCGAATACATGAATTGATGTCACTCTTTGTTCTGAACAATTTTTTCTTCATGTCATCTTACTTGATATCTGCCCTTGCAAGTACTCGACCCTAGCCTAGATTAAGGACAAGTGATCTACCACTAGGGAAAGTACCAATCTATGACTAACTTAACAAGCTTCAACTTCATAAAAGCTTCTTCCATTTTAGGAGAATTGCTGATACTTTTACCATGAGAATGGCCAGGGAATTGTAGGGGTGTCAAGCAATGAGATTTTCTCCAGAGGCCATATAGTTTGTGGATTTCTATGGTTGTCATTTTATTCAATTTCAAAGGTTTTCTTATATAAGAGTGGGTGGATATGCAGGATTTCCTATTAAACTGCCAAGGCACCTTAAAGACAAATGGGTAGTTATTGAGGTCAACAGGCAATTAGCTGATGTGAACAAATTGTGTCAAGGCAAAAAGAGACTTATTGTCAGCTTTCCATTTGGATTTGGTGCATACAGCTGCCAATCTAAGTTTGATGCTTTTAACATTGAGGCAGAGCTATCCAAGTATAATATGCCCTCATATGATGAGCGTGTCCCTTTCGACCTGAAGGATTATGTAAAGGAAAACTTGAAATTGGGTCCTTCTTTCAATCAACAACCCAACCTTGAAGATTATTGGGCTGATTGTTTTGATGAATATGAGGTAAGAAGGAGAAGTTGGATGAGGTTGACAGTGGAACAAATTGTTATTTATGATTTAAAGTGGGATTTGAGAGATGTTATTGAAGATGGGTTTGACATGATTGACCTAGTATACACTGAACTCATAGAAAGCCAACCCATCCCCACCATGGACTAGAACTTTAAAGAAAAAGAAACTATTGAGGTGAGAACTGCCGATGTTCTTACTAGAACTAGGGAATGGGTGACCAAGAAGAAAATTGAGCAATCTCACCCTTGTAGTTGTGTGAACCCTAATCCAAATACGTGCAAAACACAATAAAGGAACACATTAGAAGATTATATGCAAGTAAGAATAAGGATTCCCCATGAAATCCATTAGCAAAGCTCAAAATAGGAAAGAAAACAAGAATAAAATGAAAGAACAAGAAAGTAAGCTAAATCCTATTGAAAGCAATGCAAACTCTTGATCCCATGAGGGGAATTGGTGCCAATTTGATGTGAAAATTGGCCCTTTCCCAACTCCAATGATGTGATGAAGATGATTGATGAAGGATGAATGCATGTGGTGATGACTTCAATGGAGCTCCATGTTGAAAATCTGCAAAAAGCCTAACTATGCTTGGATGAAATTGATGATAAATTGCTATGGATTTGGGTATAGTAACTTTGCTCAAATTGTGGATGATCAAAGGAGGAATAAGACCTATTATTTATAGAATGTTGAGATGGAAGAATTACCAAAAGAGAGCAATGTGGGACTAAGAATCTACCAATGGCAAGATGCCACTTGTCAACATGTGAATGGACGAAGGATGTGCAAGTTTTGAAGAATGTGTCAATAAATGCAATTAGGTGGAATTTGAAATTGTTGAAATGACATGTAAGAGGCAAAGAAAATCCATTGAATGCCACTTGGCTCAAGGAAAAAGGACTTCTTAGGTGGAGTAAATGCCTTGTTGGAAGGACAAAGTCCACTTGTATTTTGAATTCAAATTTGAGGAATATTCCTTTATTATGCCTTTTGAGAGAAAATAGAGATTTAATAAATGAATTAAATCTATTTTCATGTGCAAGTTACAAAAACTAGAGGATGGGACATGAATTAGGATTAAATTAATCAAAGGTTAATTATTTTAATGAAGGATTAGATGATGTGACAGATTTGACTTAGATTTATGGGTTGATTTAAATCAAATATGAGAAGAATATGGTAAAAGGGTTAATTAAATAAGGATTTTTGATTTATTTAATTAAATGAGCTGAAGTTAGATTAAATCAAATAAGGTTTTAATTTATTCAATTTAATGAGATAGCCTTTAGGGATTTAATCAAATAAAATTGATTATTTAATTAAATAGGGATAATTAGATCAGACTGATTGATTTAATTAACAAGAAAGAGTGACTTAATTAGATAAATGATTTATTTAATTAAGAGAGGGAGATTGATGAATTTAATCAAATAAGGGTATTCAAAATGGCTAGACTGAAGGGTGATTTAAGATGAAATGGTGTTAAAAAAATCAAGATTAGGTGTGATTGGTATATTTTCCATGTCTACAGTAGTAGATCAAAGGATTCACGGGCTGCTAAATGTACTTCCCAAGCTTCTGCCAGTAGACAGTCAACTAGTAATGTCCCTTAGTCTTCATCAACAGGTGCTTAGGGAAGCACTGATGAGGATCCACTAGATAGGAATGCGTACTCGCAAACCTATGTGGATGATATTTTTAATTTACCTATTTTGGAAAAAGAGAATGAAGGAGAAGAAGAAGAGGAAGGGTTAGAAAGTTTGAATGTTGATTCTCCTCCCTCTTAGAATGATTCACCTGTTAGAAAAATAAATCCTTCTCAGGAACCAGGAATAACTGCATCTGTAGGGGATACTCCTCCAGTTACTCGAACTCTGTTTGCATCCCCAGGTCTCAAGGAAACTAAGGTTACAACAACCCCAGCATGGCTAGAAGATTCATTGTCCCCAAAAAGGAAATCCATAAAATCAAGCTTGCCTAAGTAAGACATGGTAAGTCAGCTGCTACAAAGAACTTCAACTACTAAGCCTAAGAAGTTGAAAACCATAGTTAGGCTTATAGATGATATTGAATCAGGAACACTTCAACTAGAAATTGCACACCCATCTGTACAGAAAGATGCTTCACAAGCAGTAGTGGGTGATATTGAGGTGAACAAGGTTGACCTTAGACCTCCTACCAAAGATGGAGATGTTCAAATTTTCTAGGTTTCAATAGCTAGAATGGTGGAAAGATCAAAGAAAGATAAAGAAAGCAAGGATGAGTTAAAAGCTCAAGTTCAAAACTTGACTGCCTATTTGAAATCCATTTTTGAGATTGTCCCACAACCCATTTCTCAAGTAGAGGCTTATGTTGAATCTCTCACCATGGTAGGAAAGGAAGCCCTAACAAAAATAAAAAATAGTCAGAGTCTAAGTGTGGCCATAGATGACTGGAATGAATCCCTTATCAAGAAGGGAAACTTTGTTATTTTTGAATCTTTAAAACATTTTCAAGAAGCAAATAATTTGAGAGCTACCTTAGGAGATGATATCATTGCCATTGAGAAAGAAAAAAATCTGTGGGTTAATTATCAAACTAAATTGAAACTCTTAATGAGATCAGATATGGAAAAGTTGGTCATAGATCAAATTATATCTAATGCTTCAGATACTCACTTCCTATCATGGGCTAAAGGAGTAGAATGGAAATTGTAGGTTGCTAAGAAAAGTCTATAGAAGCTTAAAGAGGTTTTCAATGAATGTGATGTCATTTCAGATGAAGCATTAAATACCTTGATAGCTCTTGGTCTGCTACAGGATGAGAATGGGATCAAAGAAAATGTACACCCTAAAAAATTAACTGCTGATTTCCAGAAAATGGTTAAAGAAACTCTTGACATACCCACTCCTAATGCTAAACACTTACAAAAGCTAAGTGAATTACACTTGGTATCATCTCAGGCCATAGATCCTTTGAAAGATTGTGAGAAATGCATGGAAACAACTAAAGATCTCCATCTCACGTGGAAAGTGAGGATGACAAATGTAGCTATCCCTCAACACAAAGACCTGATGCATGTCCTAAAGACTTTCTAGGTGTGGCAGAAGAGACCTTTGGCGACCTAGGAAGCTAGAAATGAAGCGACACTGTCGTAGTGGCTTGGCTCTTCTTTATTTTCCTTATGTCTCTTTTGATTAATGGGATATGGACATGAATAGATGAAACTCATTGGCCTATTCAAGATGTATTTATTTTTCATATGTTCTCTCTAGACATTATTCTACAAGTTTTACTCAGTACTATTGATGAATGAAATTATCATTTTGCCTGTGTGCAATTTGGTCAAGTTTATCTGTTTCTTAAATCTTTGCATTTAAGAATATATCTTGCATATCTTATCTTGGTATGAGAAGTGTAGTTCTTACATCTAGTTTCATTTCTCATATGGTATTGAGTAGATATTTTATCTTTGTTGATTAATTAGTCTTTGTGCTAATATTTCTTGTTACTGCTCAAGCACCTGGTATTTGGAATTTTCTGATATCGGGTTTACCTTTTCTTCTTTCTGGTTAAAAGCATACATGGTGTTTCATTTTCCTTGTTCTTTAAATTCATTGAAGATTTTGTGAGGGAGCTGTACCTCGATAAAATTTAGAGGATATCAATCTTGTTTAAAGATAGATATTCAAAGTTTTTGGCAAATTTCTTGCATGTTATTTATTTATCACTTCTCAAAGGTGTAAAATCTATTAACCAACAAATTTTTTGGTGACTCCGCTGGGGATTCAAATTGTTAAGTTGGTCACCTTATTCAGGCATATCTCACAAGTTAATTAATCAACCCTGAATTTTCACAGATTTACTAGAGCAGAGAGAAGTTGGGGGAACTCTGACCCTATTTTTGAGACCTTGCAAAGAAATAATTTTTCTTATAATATTCCCTCTAGGAGAAGGGCTAGGATCTGACTGCCTCACCTACTAGAACACCTGTTAATCTCTCTATTGCTCAAGTACTTGTTCTACACGAGACTGCCTTACCAATTGTAGTTAAATTTCCCCTCACTATGGCTAACCCACAACTTGTCCCTTGGGGTGCTGCTATTGGTCCTTTGCAGTTAGGAAATAACTTGAATGATTTATCTAAAGGGTCTTGTAAATTTTTTCCCAATTTTAGTGGGGATGGTAAAATTTCACCAGAAGAACATATTGATGCCTTTTTCGCTACATGCGGCGTTCTTGCAGTACAAGAGGAAGATGTTGTTGTTAGGTTGTTTGTGGAATACTTAACAGAGGTAGCAACACAATGGTTTTACCACTACTGCATGGATGCATTACCAATTGGGCTACTATCTGTAGCAAGTTTGAGGCTAGAATCAAAGGTGCAAATGATGACTTAACATTGCTAGCTCAAGTTACTCATTTGAAAAAGGAGGCAAATGAGCCCATGAGGGACTTTGTAGCCAAATTCAATAGAATAATAAATTGGATTACGATTGATAAAAGACCCTATGTAGAAACACAAAAATGTTTCTTCATCAATGCAAACCACTCTGATATTGGTCTTCTTTTGAAGAGACAACCACAAAATAATCTTGAAGCTACACAAGCGTTGGCTGTAGAACTGGAGGATGATTTTATTTTAGTCAGAAAATGGAAGGAGCTACATAACAATAAGGCACTTCCTACTACTTCTTTTGATCCTATGATACAAATATTGGCTAATGATATAATTTCCCTTAAGAGGCAGATGCCAAAAGGTAACTAGATTTATCAAGATATACCTAGGAAAGCTAATTTTCAACCTGGGAATAAAGCATTTCCCTTGCCTCCATCTCAACAAAGGTTGAAAATTGAAGCTCCTACTCTTGATAAAAAAAAAAAAATGTGTGAATTTCACCTTACAACTAATCATGATGGTGCAAATTGTCCTGAGATGAATAGGTTTATATAATTGACTACTACTAAAGAAGTCATAGAAGAAGTTACAGAGGAAGGCACATCATCTAATCAATATGGTGACTCTGCAAATGGATATTTAGAATATGAACCTGACGAAGATAGAGGAGGAGATGTGTACATCACTTTAGATGATGCTACTTGTGCTGCTATCACTCAAAGCCAACAACATTCCAACCAAAAAGTTATTCCTAATTCTCCTAAAGTTTTACTTTCAAAGGCTAGAACAATTTCAAAAGGTGAAAATGCTTCATCTAGTGTAGCCAATAGTTCCTCAAGAAATCCCACTGTGTCATCTTTTGAAGGTCAATCTGGAGCTTTTGATATCATAGAATTTTGTAAATCTACCAAGATTCAAGTATCCCAAGCCGAATATTTAAAAATGAATCCTAAGGAACTTGATAGGCTGATTGAATATGTCAGGCCAAGACATTCTAAATTACATGTAGGTTTAGATGAAACAATAGTTAAGCCTCAGGACCCGACTACTAATGTTGTATCTTGCAGTAAAAGATCCTCTTCACCAACCTTTGATCTTAAACCTTACCCTTTCTATGTCTCTTTATTCGTTAATGGATTTAGGGTTGATAACTGCATCATTGATGTAGGTGCCTTTGATAATGTTATGCTTGTGCATATTACAAAAGATTTGGGATTAGAGATGGCCAAAACATTTGAAAAATGCTACTCGATGGATTCCAAGCAGGTTCCCTTATTGGGACAGATTAAAGATGCTCAAGTTGCACTTGTTGCTCATTCGAATAAGCAACTCAAACTCACCATACTAGTTGCAGACATACCTGCTAGCTATGGTATGCTTCTAAGTAGAAGTGTTTGCAAAGATTTGGTTGGATAAATACAGCAAGATTGGTCATATGCCACCATACCAATTGGTAAAGAAAAAGTGCATCTTGAACCTGAGTCAAAGGCTAAGATAATAATGCTTAAGTCTGAAGACTCTAAAGCTCAAATATTGTATGAAGAGAATGAGTTCGAGAATTATATGCTTTTCTTTGGCGAAGAAAATGGAAATGCTTCATGTGCCTCAAATTCAGACTCTGAGCTCTAGACAATGGAATTTGATGGAAGTTGTTCTCATGCTGGTTTAGGAACAGGTGTCATTCTCATTTCCCGTTATGGTGAGAAATTTCCTTTTGCATATAAGTTGGAATTTGATAATACTAATAGAACTGCTAAATTTGAAGCTCTTTTGTTGGGTTTAATTGAGGCTAAGGGTATGGGAATTAAGATGCTCAAGGTTTTGGGAGATGTCGAATTGATTGTTAAGCAAGTGCGAAATGTCTTCACTGTTAGGAATGAAAGGCTGAAGCATTACAAAAATTGAGTCTGGGATGTTATCAATAACTTTGATGCTTTCTCAATTGAAGCCATTCCCAGAGAAATTAACATGAAAGCTGACTCTTTAGCAGTTTCTGCCTCTCTGCTTCTTCCACATCTAGAATTCAAAGACAAATCCTATAGAATTGAGTTAATCTATCGACCAAGCATTCTTGATAATGTCAACCATTGGTAGGTTTCTGAAAATGATAAACAAATTCAGACTTTTCTAGAGAATGTTGGGGCCTTTGTTCAAACATTCTTTGAAGGAGGCAATCATTAGTGTAAGAATTTCTATCCAGATGATGTGACTAATCCCCAAGATAAAGTTATTCAATTAAAGGGGAATAAAATACCCAAAGGTTTGGTTTCTCTTGAGGATTTATTTGATTGCCATGACCGTTCCATCAAGAAGAAGATGAGTAATTTTGTTGGACATTTTGATGGATTTGAAGCGGTGAACATTGGAGACTCTGCTTCTCCTAAAATAGTATATATTGGTAGGTTTTGTTCCCCAAAATAAAAATAAAAATTAATAGCCTTACTAACCAAGTATAAGGAGGTATTTTCCTCGTGTTGTGATGATTTGAAGAATTTTATGAATGGAAAATTTTAGCATCATATACCACTCAAGGAAGGGAAATCTACCTTCAGGAAAAAGCAAAGGAATTATAATCCCATGGTCATTGATTCCATCTTCAAAGAAATTGACAAGATGCTAAAAGCAAGAATCATATATCCTATACACCATTCAACTTGGGTGGCTAATATTGTGCCGGCACGCAAGAAAAGTGGGGAGATTCGAATATGTGTTGATTTTAGGAATCTCAATCAGGCATCACTAAAGGATAATTATCCTTTACCTAACATGGATCATATTTTACAAATAGTTTTAGGCTCAAAGATGATGTCTATGTTAGATGGATTTTCAGGATATAATTAGATTAGAGTATCAAGAGAGGATCAACATAAAACAACATTTACTACACCTTGGGGAACTTTTTATTATATCGAATACCATTCAAAATTATTAATGCAGGAGCCACATTTCAACGTGCAATGGATCTATCTTTTGGTGATCTCCAAAACAAAATTATAGTCCTCTACCTTGATGATTTAGCAGTGTTCTCCAAGAAGAGGACTGATCATTTCTAGGATCTGGAACAGGTCTTACAAAGGTGTGTAGAACATGGCATCTCTTTGAATCCTAAAAAGTCTATTTTTGGTGTTACAAAAGGAAGAATTTTAGGCCACATTGTGTCTAAAGAAGGCATCAAAATAGATCCAGACCAAGTTAAAGCTATCTTGTAGTTGAATCTTCCTTCAAGCCGTACTGGGGTAAAATCTTTCTTTGGCTAGGTAAATTTCCTAAGAAAATTTGTTCTAGATTTTTCTGAGATTACTAAACACATTGTAGATATGATGAAGGAGAAACTAGGATTTAAATGGAATGAGGCTAAGAAGTAGGCTTTTGAAAACATTAAGGAAGCAATTGCTTGAGCTCCTCTCTTAGTCAGTCTAGACTTTAAAAAGGATTTTATTATTTATTGCTATGCTTCAGAGCACACCACATCTGCTGTACTAATAAATGAGAATGAAGATAAATTTCAGGTGCCCATTGCTTTCATGAGAAAACCATCAAAGAAGAATGAGATTAATTACTCTCCCATTGAAAATCATGCACTTGCAGTGGTCAAATTAGTTAAACAATTCCAGTTCTATATTCTTCACTCACACTCAGTGGTTTACGTGCCAGACCCAATTGTCAAAAGCATATTGATCCAATAGGATATCAACTACAATAGGAGAGGGAGTTAGATAGCTAAGGGACAAGAGTATGGCCTAGAATTAAAGCCCACTAAGTTAGAGGAAAAGGACTCTATAAGTTGATGGCAGAAAATTTGAAAGAAGAAGAAGAAAGTGAAGATTTTCCATTGGTATTAACTGTTAGTCTGCAAGATGAGTGGTTCTCTGATATCGCTTATTTCCTCACTTACGGGCACTATCCAAATCACTTCTCAAGAAAATAGAGAAGGATTTTGAAGTTGAAAGCAATTAAGTATGTTATCTAGGATAACACCCTATACAAGAGAGGTATAGATGGAACCTTCTTAAAATGCATTGATAAAGCTCAACAAGAATGATTGCTTAATATTTTCCATAATGAGGCCTATGGTGGCCATTTCTCTTCTACTGTGACCACTTTCAAGATCATAAGACATGGATATTATTGGCCTGGGATGTTTAAAGATGCCTATCACTGGGTAGGTAAGTGTGATAAATGCAAATTGTTTGTAGGAAGGCCTCAATTAGCAACCTTGCCACTCAAACTTGTGGTTATCGATGGACCATTTCAGTAGTGGGGTCTTGATTTTATTGGTCAAATTAGTCCACAATCTAGCATAGGCCATGCTCACATTATCACAACTACTGATTACTTCACCAAATGGGTGGAGGTAATTCCAGTCAAAAGAACCACTTCTGAGGTAGTTTGTGATTTTATCAAAGAAAACATTTTGCTCAGGTATGGAATACCACATAAACTAGTCACTGATAATGCCACCAATTTTTTAACTAGTGAATTCTCACTTTTCTGCTATGATTACGGGATCTCTGTTTCCCATTCAGTTGATTATTAACCATAGGGAAATGGTCAAGCAGAGTCAAGTAACAAAAATTTGATAAACATTATCAAGAAGTTAGTTAGTGACAACCATAAAGACTGGCACAAGAGGTTATATGAAGCTCTGTGGGTAGATTAGATAACTTTAAAATGGGCCATTAGAATTACCCCCTTTGAGTTAGTCTATGGAGTGGAAGGCACACTTCCTCTTTCATTAGAACCGCCAGTTCAAAAATTGTAGACTACTATTGAGGAAGTTGAATTCAATGATGCTTTAGAAAAAAAGGATTATATACTTAACCAAACTGTAGGAACAACATGAAGAGATGGTAGACAAGATAACCATGTATTAGGTGAGGGTCAAGAAGATTTTTGATAGGAATTCCCATCCTAGAAAATTCATGCTTGGAGATTTAGTTTTGCTGTGGGATAAATGCAGAGAACCTAAAGGCGCTCATAAAAAGTTTGATTCACTGTGGATCGACCCTTTCAAAATCATTCAGGAACTCGGGCCTAATACATTTCAGTTGGCATACCCTGATGGGACCCCTTTTCCCATTCCTTATAATGGGCAAGATCTAAAGCTATATTAGTTGTGATGGCCTTCATGGCCTCCCCTCCTTTGTACATAGTTAGTTTAGGGTTTTGTTTTTGGCTTTTGGTTTTCCTTTGGTTTGTTTTCTTGTTGCTAGGGAGTGCATTTTACCTTGATTGATTGTGTTTCCCAATGGATAAGACACTAATCCACCTTCATCTAATCTATGTTCGTTGCTTCATCCTTATCAGTCTTCATCCCCAGTCAGAGCCAGTGTTACCATTGTTTTATTCCCCATCTCATTGAGTCTTTTGTTAATCCATAAAACCTTTTATCTAAACACAAGTGACCTTTTAAGTCATAATGTGAACTTGGGTGGGGTTTTTAGTAGTTTGTTGAACTTCTCACTTTGCCGCCTAAGGCCCCTTTTATTTCTTTTTAAGTGTTACATTGGGCGGTGTTTTATGTACTTAGTCCAACCTCATCCTTAGCATGATTGTTATGGGCCTAGGTAGTCTTTTTTTGTCATGCTCGAACTCAGGAGCATATTTGTGAAGTTTTGCGAACCTCTTTTATAACCGCCCATAGACGTTTGTTTTCAAATTTTCAAAAGATGGTTATATGAGGAATGTTAACAATGAGAACTACCATGTGTCATAATTATGAATTTGGACATTAATGCCCATCCACCCCCATATTTTTCCGTGTAGTTATGGTTAATAAAATAGGGGGACAAGAAAACATTCTTGTCATGACAATATTTGGGGAAGAGTTGGAGGAAGTGCGCAATTCAAATTACAAAGATCATCATCAAAGATATTTTTAGTTTATCCATTGTAGCCTATTTTCTAAATTGTTTTGCATTCAAGAAGAATATATTGTTGAAAGCCACAATTGTACATGGTGAGGGTTAAATACACTAGTTATGAATATGTGTCTGGTTTAACTTATGAGGGACCCGAGATTGGTGACACTTGGCTAGGGCCTATAAAGCTAGACAAATTAATAAACAAATTTAACCAACCCAATCCTCCCCCTATCATTGAGAAGGTAATGGGTAGTGGGTTGATTGAGGCTGCCACTTTTCCAATAGCAGTGCAGTGTCCCAAATTAGTATTGGAATGCATCCGACATTACAACTCAAGAACACAGGAGGTAAGGATAGAGGATGATAGAATGGTTTTGAAAATCTAGAGGTCAACCTTCGTGTCATGTTTAAGAACTCCAGAGAGGGAAGAATATTCACCAATGGACATGACCAATTCTTAGATTGAATTCACTGCCAAGAAAGGGGTTTACAAGAATGTGATAGTGAAGAATTGGTTAGTTAAACCCAAGAAGGGTAAATCCTAGTTTCCTCACAACTTGCACAGAAATCACTTGCTAAATGAAGTAGCTAACATTATTGTGCTGTTACATAGGGTTAGGGGAAATGAGAATGTCCACAGTTTTGAGGAATGGATGTATTTCTTCATCTAGATTATACTAAGTGGAGAACAATTTTTGGATTGGTTTAAGATCATTAGTGATCAGATACATGAATTGATGTCACTCTTTGTTCTAAACATATTTTTCTTCATGTCATCTTACTTGATATATTCCCTTGCAAGTACTCGACCCTGGCCTAGATTAAGGCCAAGTGATCTACCACTAGGGAAAGTACCAATCTATGACTACCTTGACAAGCTTCAACTTCATAAAAGCTTCTTCCATTTCAGGAGAACTACTGATACTTTTACCATGAGAATGGTTAGGGAATTGTAGAGGCGTCCAACAATGTAATTGTTTCTAGAGGCCATATAGTTTGTGGATTTCTATGGTTGTCATTTTATTCAATTTCAAAGGTTTTCTTATATAAGAGTGGGTGGATATACAGACTTTCCTATTAAACTGCCTAGGTACCCTGAAGATAAATGGGTAGTAATTGAGGTTAGCAGGAAATTAACTAATGTGAACAGATTGTGTCAAGGTATAAAGAGACTTATTGTCAGCTTTACATTTGGATTCGGTGCATACAACTTCTAATCTATGTCTGATGCTTTGAACATTGAGGTGGAGCTATCCAGGTATAATATTCCCTCGTATGATGAGCATGTTCCTTTCGACCTGAAGGACTATGTAAAGGAAAACCTGAAATTGGGTCCTTCTTTCAATCACCAACCCAACCTTGAAAATTATTGGGCTGATTGTTTTGATGAATATGAGGTAAGAAGGAGAAGTTGGATGAGGTTAATAGTGGAAAAAATTGTTATTTATAGTTTGAAGTGGGATTTGAGAGATGTTATTGAAGATGGGTTTGACATGATTGACCTAGTATACACTGAACTCATAGAAAGTCGGTCCATCCTCGCTATGGACTGGAACTTTAAAGAAAAAGAAATTGTTGAGATGAGAACGACCAATATTCTTACTAGAAATAGGGAATGGGTGACCAAGAAGAAAACTTAGCAATATCGCCCTTGTGCTAGATCTAAGGATTCATGAGCTGCTAAAGGTACTTCCCAAGCTTCTACCTGTAGGAAGTCAACTAGTAATGTCCCTCAGTCTTCATCAACAGGTGCTCAGGGAAGTAGTGATGAGGATCCACCAAATAGGAATGTGTACTCACAAACCTGTGGGGATGATATTTTTAATTTACCTATTTTGGAAAAGAGAGAATGAAGGAGAAGAAGAGGAAGGGTTAGAAAGTTTGAATTTTGATTCTCCTCCCTCTCAGAATGATTCAACTGTTAGAGAAATAAATACCGCTCAAGAACTAGGAATAACTACACCTATAGGGGATACTCCTCTAGTTACACGAACTTTGTTTGCATCCCCAGGTCTCAAGGCAACTAAGGTTATAGCAACCCTAGCATGGCTAGAAGATTCACTGTCTTGGAAAAGGAAATCCATACAATCAAGCCTACCTAAGAAAGACATGGTAAGTTAGCTACTACAGAGAGCTTCAACTCCTAAGCCTAAGAAGCTGAAAACCACCGCTAGGCTTATAGATGATATTGAATCAGGAACACTTCAACTAGAAATTGCACACCCATCTGTGCAGAAAGATGCTTCACAAGCAATAGTGGGTGATTTTGAGGTGAATAGGGTTGACCTCGAACCTCCTACTAGAGATGGAGATGTTCAAATTTTCTAGGTTTCAACAGCCAGAATGATGGAAAGATCGAAGAAAGATAAAGAAAGCAAGGATGAGTTAAAAGCTTAGGTTCAAAACTTGACTGCCTACTTGAAATCCAATTTTGAGATTGTTCCAAAACCCATTTCTCAAGTAGAGGCTTATGTTGAATCTCTCACCATGGTAGGAAAGGAAGCCCTAACAAAAATAAAAAATAGTCAGAGCCTAAGCATGGCCATAGATGACTAGAATGAATCCCTTATCAAGAAGGAAAGCCTTGTTATTCCCAAATCTTTAAAACATTTTCAAGAAGCAAATAATTTGAGAGCTACCTTAGGAGATGACATCATTTCCATTGAGAAAGAAAAAAACTATGGGTTAATTATCAGAATGAATTGAAACTCTTAATGAGCTCAGATATGGAGAAATTGGCCACAAATCAAATAATATCTAATGCTTCAGATACTTACTTCCTGTGATGGGCTAAAGGAGTAGAATGGAAATTTCAAGTTGCCAAGAAAATTCTACAGAAGCTTAAAGAGGTCGTCAATGAATGTGATGTCATTTCAAATGAAGCATTGAATACCCTGATAGCTCTTGGTCTACTGCAAGATAAGAATGGGATCAAAGAAATGTAGACACTAGAAGTTTAACTGCTGATTTCTAAAAAAAGGTTAAAGAAACTCTTGACATACCCACTCCTAATGCTAAACACTTACAAAAGCTAAGTGAATTACACTTGGTATCATCTTAGGCCATAGATAATTTGAAAGTTTGTGAGAAGTACATGGAAACGACTAAATATATCCATCTGACGTGGAAAGTGAGGATGATAAATGTAGCTATCCCTCAACACAAAGACCTAATGCATGTCCTAAAGACTTTCCAGGCGTGGTAGAAGAGACCTTTGGCGACCTAGGAAGCTGGAAATGAAGCGACACCGTCGTAGTGGCTTGGTTCTTCTTTATTTTCCTTATGTGTCTTTTGATTAATGGGATATGGACATGAAGAGACAAAACTCATTGGCCTATTTAAATGTATTTATTTTTCATATGTTCTCTCTAGATATTATTCTACAAGTTTTGCTCAGTACTATTGATGAATGAAATTACCATTTTGTCTATGTGCAATTTGGTCGAGTTTATCTATTTCTTAAATCTTTGTGTTTAAGAATATATCTTGCATATCTTATCTTGGTATGAGAAGTGCAGTTCTTACATTTGGTTTCATTTCTCATATGGTATTGAGTAGATATTTTATCTCTGTTGATTAATTAGTGTTTGTGCTAATATTTCCAATTAATGCTCAAGCACCTGGTACTTGGAATTTTCTGATATCGGATTTACCTTTTCTGCCTTTTGGTTAAAAGCATACATGGTGTTTTATTTTCCTCGTTCTTTAAATTCATTGAAGATTTTGTGAGGGAATTGTACCTTGATAAAATTAAGAGGATATCAATTTTATTTAAAGATAAATATTCAAAGCTATTGGCTAATTTCTTGCACGTTGTGGGCATTTATTTATCACTTCTCAAAGGTGTAAAATCTATTAACCAACACCGGTCAAACCTTCAGAATGCCCATTACTCCTTCTTGACATGGATTTCCTTCACTTGGCATGTGCATTGAATATGAAATTCAAAATTTTCTTCCCGCCTTACAACCACTCTCCCGATTCCATCAATGACCATCATTCCAGTCCTCCAACAAGATGCAATTTTAATTTCTTTTTAATGGAGTTACAATTTACAATAATTTTCCACTCATAGGCTTGGACATGAAAGTTTTCCCTTTTAGAAAATTAACACTTCTCAAATATTTTAAAACAATAAAAAAGTGATCAATTAATTAATTGATTTTTGCACAATCTATCACCAAATTCTGCTATATTGGAGGAGTTGAAAATTTCAACAATTTACATCTGCAACCAAAAATCAAAATAAAACACAAGCATAAAGTTTTAAAATATTTTTGGTTGTGCAAGATTGCTTGGTACCCCTGGATGCTCTTGCATCACATGATTGTGAGCCCTTGATCTTTTCTTGATCCATGTGATCTTTGATTCTCATCCATTGATGAGAATCCTTGATCCATGTTTCATCCTCCTTTCATTTGTGACCATTGATAGATCAAATCAATCTCATCCATTTCTTTTTCATTTGATCTTCATTAAATCAATTATTTAATGAATATCATATAATTCCCCTAATTTGTATAATTGAAACTTTGTTTTAATTATCAAATTACTAATTAAATCTAATTCTCCCACTTGCAAGTGAATATTCCTTGGGAATTTTCCTCCTTTGCACATTCCTCCAAAAGGAATATTCCCATGGAATATTCCTTCCCCTTTGCACAATTTAATTTGGTTTTAATTAACGAAATATCTAATTTTTCTCACTCATGAGAATATTGTTTGAGAATATTCTCTTTCTTCACTTATTTGAAAAAAGGGATATTCCTCCTTACAACGAAATTTCATCAAGAATTCTTGTGCAAGTTTTGAAAGTGTGTTTGTTTGGAAGAATATGAACCCTTGATTCTTTTCTTGATCCATGTGATCATTGATTCTCATCTATTGATGAGAATCCTTGATCCATGTTTTATCTTTCCTCCAATTTTGACCATTGATTAACTTTTTTAATCTTAACCCTTCATTTCTCATTTGTCCTCCTATAAATAGGTCACTATTTGGAGACAAATGAATCCATCTTTTAAGTGCAAACTTATGCTATTAAAATCACTTTCACTTGCACTCATATTTAGCACTTACATAGCAACATTTTAGCTTAATTTACTTGCATCATTAGCTTAAAGTATCCATTAATGGCTTCCATGATAACATAGGTGCATAAATTTAGCATATTTTATAATTCGGGTTTTAATCTTTTGAAGCTTGCATACATTTAGAGTAGATTTGCATACACCCATATCGATCATCTTAGCATTCATCATGTTAATTTAGCATTTAAATCATATTTTATCACACATCTTTCATCGGTTTCATCAATTCTCTTCAATAGAATTGATTGAAACGAGTTCATTATCCAAGTGATTGGGAAAGGGTTGCCGTTCCACATCAATATGACATGACTCCCCCAATAGGATAAGTTTCAATGGATTAGAATATGTGTTTTTGAAGCTTTCATGATTTAATATGTTAGTTTTAATGGATTCTTAGTTTAGTTTATATTGGATGATCTTATTGAGAATGATATATAGTGGATTAAATATCTCTCAAATTTGCATGGATTGAGTGTAGTTAACCTATACTATGTCATTGGTCACAAATTAAATAAGTTATATCTTATAATCAAGATTTGTTTTGTTAACCAAGACCATTGTAATTTGAATTTCCATAGTACCATTACAATTTGAATTTGTATGGCACTTTTCATTTCATTTATTTTCCTTCCTATGTATGGAGGGAAGTCCCTCCACACTTTAGCATTCTAAAAGCCCTTTTTGTTCACCTCAAGAGACCACCTCTAGAGCTCTTTTTGTTCACTTCATGAAAACGTTTTAAAATGTTTCATTCATTAGTTAATTTAGATATGCAATATAATGTCATTGTTAGCATGATAAATCCCATATTTTATGGTAATTTCCATTCGATAGTAAATTTTTATTATGTATTAGTTTATATTTATTATAGAAATTTATGTATTGTGATGTTTTGATTTTTTGGGAAAATATAGTTTTTAGAAATTAAATTTTAAATTATAGTGAAGGAGAGAAGAGGTCAAGTAACATGCTAAACCATAATTAATTAGTCATTAAGTTAGTAGGAGGGCCACTTCTATTGTAGTATCATCTCTTTTGGATAAAATTTTATTTCATCAAGAATTTGTAGACATATTAACTTCTTAATTTCAAGATTAAAGTGGGTGAAGTTAAAATTTTTAAGAGGTATGTGATGAATGAATGTTTTACAACAATTTCCTTACTTTTGGTAATCATTTTTGGTGATTTGTCCAACTATTTCTCACATTATGCTTAGTTAACTTTCCTAACTTCTTTTAGCCCCCTAGGAATGTTTATATTGCCTTGCTTTTTTGGACAAGTTCCTTGGTTCATGTATTTGATTATATAAGCAACATTTATAGGGTGTTGTACCCTTTATCCTTTATATAATGTTTTTGATTATATATGGTTAATGTTATTGTCGATGACAAGTGATGTTTAATTTTATTATTTATCACATGATGAATATTTAACATCACCATTCAATGACAATGATATCAACTTTATTTAGAATTATTACTTGTGATTACAAACCCTTATATGATATTGTCCTTGGTTTCAAAATAATAATTTCTCCCTTGTTTGTAAATAAACAAACTTGCCGACACAAATTTATATTTTCTAGGGTAAACTAACTTCACTAAAGGAAAATAAGTTCAAAAAAAGGGTCATAGAGATTGAAGGTAGAAAATCCACCGACAAAGTATAATAATTATCAAGAATCCCTAATCGTGGTTCTTTCCTTCTTAACCCCACCTACAACAACTCTTCATAAGTGCTTAAGCCAAGTGGGAGATCAATGTGCTAAAAAGTGACCAAGTTAAGCTTCATGCTACCCTATTTGTTTTATTTTTTTTATTTGAGTATTTATGGGTTAATTATAATTGCATGCTTATTACACATATTTATTTTGCTAGTTTCCTTATTTATTCGATTTTTTTTCCTTGTATATTATCATACTTTATTGTCTTGGCTTATTTCCTAGTGAACTATCTTATATATATCCCTTGTCTTATGTTGATATTTACTTAGATCCCCTTCCATGATTTCCTTTGAGTGCACATTGACAAAGGCATTTTACAACTTTTTATTCAAAGTTTGAACTAGCAAATTTGGTAGCTTAGTGCACACATTGTGGTGAATCTATCATGTAACTTACCCGTTCCTTTTGTGGAATATCTTTCACATTTTTTATTTTTCCCTAATCCTTACTACTATCATTTTTATGTCTCAGATTTTGAAAGAAAAAAACTCCTCTTAAGTCTCTCTTTGTAGATTTTACACTTAAAGGAAGTTTGAAAATTTATTTTCATAAATTGCTCCATTAGAATATTCAAATATATATTTATAATCCACTTTATCATGCTTTTATCCACTTTAAAATTTAATGCACCACACTTTTCCATGATAAAGTGTTTGGATTTAACATATCTTTCAAAACCTATACAAAAAATCACTACAAAACATGCTTGCAATATGTTAATAACCTTTACTCTGTTGGTCCTTACCAACTCACACCAACCACTCTTAATAGCCATAGCTTACAAACATTTGGTTAATGTAACATTGAGTTAATAATATCATCTCTTAAGGTAAAACCATCAACCCTTACGATAAATTACTCAAATTTTGACCATGTGTACACCTTCAACCTTGCACTACAAGTCCAAATCTCATAGAATTTCCATAACTTGTGAAGCATTAAACCATTGACCACACTTGCTCAACATGCCCATTTTCCCCAAATAATTTATGGTGGAAAGGTGTAGACTTCAACCATCATGTTGATAATTATAAACACTACATAAGTTCCTACATGATACTATTTTTGGAATATGAATTTAACCAAAAATCTATAATTAGCATTAGATATAATGACTACATTTTAAGAAACTACAAGATCCTCAAGATAATTATTATAGATTAAATTACGTGAACAACCATGCATCATGTTATATTTTAAATAGTGATAATTATCCCTCTTGCACATCAATGGGATAATCCATCCTACCTAATGCAATAGTAATTGGAACTTGTCTAATGAAAGACTTTATTCATACATCCTAACATAAACATCTACTTACACAATGGAATATTAAGAATAGTTACCCAAAGAACTTTTAGAAAGTTATATTTTAACTCATTCACAATCATTTTATCAAGCTTTAAGGCTTCACAATCAAGTTCACTCAACCTTAAAATTACAATGCAATCAAATCAAATACAACAAATCTCACCACTAGCTACCAATTTCACAAACACCTCATCCTTAACCTACATATGGAATTTGGACCTATTTTGCAACATGAGTGTTACTACTAGTGTTTTTTCCTCTTTCCACTCCTCTTATAATGCCCCTTCAAAAAATATTTATTTAATAATTTGGTGTACCTCTATACGTCTAATATTTTACCTCAATATTGGGCTACTTATATTCAATCCTTGATCTAGCATCTTGCTTTGATCCTCAAATTGTTCCCCAATAAATGAACCCTCCAAATGAGTCAATCCCCCATATAGGAAATCCCTAAAGGAAAACCTATTACATATTCTAAAGAATAAAAACTATTAACTAAATAATCCAATGCATACAAAGATAGATCTATAATTCATTTACAATTTACAACTCTTACAACACCCAAGAAATGATAAATCATCAAATTCTTTGGTTCCCAGAAATAGGTCTTCACTAAGAATCAACATGGCCCCAAACAATAAAACATATACACTTGCACCTCAAAAAATATTCCATTTGGATCCTTCATTACCATAAATTATGGGATTTATCTATTTTTCCATTGAGTTAAGGAATACGACTTTGACTCAAATATTTGAAATCTCATGCCACTTTTGATCATGGAGAATAAGTCAACAATGTCAACTATTTTATCATAAAGTATTTAGAACATGAAATCATGCTCAAGTATTGTCACACAAGCTCACAACTAAATTGGACACCATGTTCAAGTGAAATAATAATAACTCCATCAAAAGGTTTAACATTCTCCCAACATAATCTTCAAGATTAAAGAAAAGCTACTATAATTTAATGCTATATCCAAATCTCATTAGAAATCCACAAATATGCAAAACACTAAGATAAATACTACTTGTGGGTGATATAATATTACTTGACCCCTAGGATGCTCCTACATTACACACCTCAAGTAAGATATTTATGATATTAGTACTCACAATTAAGGATTGAATGATAGCACCTTCTTTAGGCTAGAATATGGTACCCTTAAAACGTGGTTAAGGACCCAAAAACAAATTGAGAGTCTTATTTTCACCTCTACCAACTCCAAAACTAAGAAACTAGGATAACCATCATTCAATAATCACTAATTTTATTGTGCTCTCTCCATTTCAAATTATTTCTTATATTTTCTCCTCTAGTCCTAGTTGTATATTCAACTATCTATGTATTTGTGTATGTATCTTATTCATAGATAGTTCTTCCAAATATCTTTCCATATCATCTTCTTATAACATACTCTTTTTAACCATTATGTCATCACTTTTTTTTATAACTAACTGAATATACTTTCATCAATGAACTCTAGATATTAACCCCTCTATCTTTTTAACTTGATACTTAATAATTTTTTATCAACATTATTGGCAAGATCAAATCCACAATAGAGATTTGATGGATCAAGTTGAAAACCATTTGGGTGGCCTATTCTTATCACCTATTAGGTTGAAAACCCAAAAGGGTATCCCAATATAATTTTATGCTAAAAAACTAAAAGGAAACCATAAGTTAAGTCCATGACAAGGATCCTATAGTTGATAAAAAGAAAAGAATACATAAAGCCTACACATATAACTAAAATAATAATAATGCAATAACAACACAAGTTTGGAGAAATCCATGACATGTGCTCTAGGAACACATCCCCATTCCTTGTGAATCTCTGTAGCAAAAGAGACATACCTCATAGGTAACATATAATAATATAATGAAAAAGGGAGAGATATATGGAATATAGGAGGATGTATGAACATATATACATGTGTGATAATATAAGAGCACATAATGTATCAACATTTTATAATATATATTATTTATGAGTTTGTAGGAATATATTCTCTTACCTTATGATGTCTATGGGGATATATGTGTATGTATTCTCTTTTCATTAGTTCACACCAAGGTACAACATTAAGCATGTCACAAATTCAATCACCAATCTAGGCTTTATGTCAACAAACATACTCTTTGTAATAGCTTCCAATATTATACTTAACCAAAAATGTTCATTCTAATATTCTTCGTTTAACTTTTCAAATAATACTTTTCTTCTCTACAACCATTTCTCACCTTCAACTTTGTGTTGTACCAATCAAACTAATTTAACCCCATTATTATCTTCCTCTTCCAATAAATTTGACCCTTGAATCAACTCTACTAATCTCAAATATTGATTATCTTCAATTAATTCCACATATATATTTGCATCTACCTTCATAATCATCTAAAACTAAATTATCTACCTCTAAGGTAATAATTATAATTTTTAAGATTCCTCTTTTCCCTTCCTTTCTTTAAAAATTGACATTTATTTATTTTTAATTTCATTTATATTTTTACATCACTTTCCTTGTTGATATTCTCTCCTACTATAAATTATCCAAGCATTCTCTACTACTACTCCTACTTCTACATCTCAATGTTGTACCCCATATATACATATCATAATTTCAGCCAAACCTCTACTTTTCATCTTTCCTTCAACTACAACTTCTATTTTTCCTTCTATCCTTAGATAATATTATTTATCCAAGAAAATCATTTAGTGTACTTTTATTGCCCCTTTAATATAAGTATTCAAACCTTGTATATCTTCTCTATCCTCAGATATTTTAATAAGATATGAATTATTATTTTCCTTCACTTATGGACCATATTTATCTTGTCTTCTATCATAACTTATTTAAATTCCATAACTTCTTTGAAACCATTATCTTCTTCCTCTCTATTCATTTTGCATGTCTTGTATTTTGCATTTCAATTTATCTCTTGCCTCTAGAATAAAATAATATATTTTTCTATTTCTTAGATCCCATTACACTCATCTCTCTTTGAATACCATCACACAATATATTTATACATTGTACTACTTTCATGTCATTGCCATATCCAATTACAAGACAACTAATAAAATTATTATTTTAAAATCCCATTTTGAGACCTCTAATGGTGGTTTGACTTATTATTATTTTTACCCATCCTATTATAATTTGGGTGTGGTTTTATGCTCCTTAGTTGGATATTCTATATATAATTAACATTGATTGCTTAATAATTTCTAGTTTGTTAATGGGTACTAAGTAATGCTTTTTAAGGTAACGACCTCAAAAAATTTAAATATTTTTTTATACCACTTTCTATTCACCAAGGTCCCATGATGGCCAGGTGAGATCATACAATAAAAAATATCAATATTCAACACTTTATAATCATGAAGATCTTTTGAGGGCAAGGTGAGAGCATATAGTAGATATAGATAATGATTTAAATATCACTTAAATAAAGAATAATTCCCATAATATACAATAATAGATTTCATGAATAATATAAATATGCCAAAATATCATCAAGTTGACAACATATAAATATGAATCAAATCTACTATTACGATATGTTGTCATTCTAAATATAAATACTTGTTGGAAAATGAGCCTTTGACTCAATACAACCTTTGAATGAGATTGTCTTTATTAGACCTATTGTACCCAAAGTAAATGTTTTGCTTCATTAAGACATTTTGCTTAAAAGAGTCTAAACCTTGTTAAAATTATGTCAAAACATAGTTTTTGGGAAAATCAAGTGTATATTTTGAGTCAGTGTGATGTTAGGAAGATATTGGTGAAATTTGGAAAAAAATGAAAATTAGGGTTTCTGCACCCCTCTTTCATGTCACGAAACCCTAAAAATTGAAACTTGTCAGAATTGGATGAAATTAATTTTGATTGGCTTATTTCACATCACAATCACAATGGTGAAGTCAGTTTTAGTTAAAAGTCAGTTTAATTCTGATGGGTAGTTTTCACTTTTTTAAGAGAAAAGCTAGGATTTCTGAGATCGTCAATGGCAGTTGGCTAGTACTAGGTGTAAAAATATAAGCCTGAAACTCAAAGCAGAACATTCTATGATGAAAGATGCTGAAAAAGATGCTTCATGATGGAGGGGATTTTCACATGGTGAAAAGTGCAAAAAATATTCTAAGTCTGGAAACATTTCACTTTGTAATGTGGGAGATGCTTGCACAATCAATTTGCAAATCAACTTTACAGTGTCCATACATGTGAAAGTGGTGAAATACAGTCAAACACACACGTCAGAGGAGTAATGCTTCTGCGTGATCAGCTCAGTAACCATAATGATGTTTGCAAGAGCATGACATAGAGGAAATACCTAGCAGAAAGAAAATTTGTGCCCGTGTAGCCTAGGGGTTCCCTTCAATTTAGAGGCTCAAATTTAGTGCTTTTTGGTTGCAGATACATTCAATCTCTTCAGAATTCAGTCAGCTTTCTGGCAAGCTACCAAGCCAGATCATTTGACTTGTAGAACTCTAGCAATCAAAGGCAGAAGCGAAAGATACGAAGAAGTTTCACACCACAAAGGACTATCAAATTGCAATTTTTGTGCCCCTGTAACCTAGGGGCGCCCTTGAATTTGACATCTTAGATGATTGAATTTGTAGTTTCCATCTCCAGGAGATCTTTTCTGATTCAGCCTAGCTTTGCAATGCACCCGTTCGTGAGATCATCAGATATGCTGAGTGATCGTGGCAGTAGTTCTAGTGAGCACGTAAAATGGAGGGTGGATAAACATGAAAATGTCAACCTATACCTCTATAGGCCAAGGGCACCTAGCCTTTTGGCTAGCTAGATGGGGCTTTTAGCAGTCATAGTCTTCATGAGACTTGTGCAGAATCCTCCTAGGTATTCAGTGAATCCAGCCATCAGCCCTTGGGTTTTGTCAAATGCCCGTGAATGAAGGATCAGTGGAAAATGATGAAGAATGTAAACAAACAAAAAAATGGCTAAGTATGGAAATTACATACTCCCTTGAAAAAGGCGCCCTTCTCCTTGAGGTGTTAGAAGCAATTTTCTCGCTTCGTCACTCCCAGGAACATATCTTCCAAGTTGTTCTAGCTTTGCAATGAGATCAATGGTGTGTGCATCAGAGCACTCCAACTCTCTGTGTCAGGGGTCGAAGTAGAGCGTTTGTGTTGAAAGTTGCAAGTTGCAGAATCATTCTCAAAATGGTAATTACTTTATTGCAGGCTAGGGGCGCCCTTGTTTTTGGGGTCCTTAACTCAACTTTCAGATGCCTTACATATAGTCATTGGTTGCAGAATTCTTCTAGCTACGCAATGAATCTATCATCCAGTCGATGAGAGCCATCGTTCACCGGTAGCGGTAGTTTGAAGTGTCAAATGGAAAAACAGAGAAATGGCCAAGTCTGGAGACCTGCACATGAATTTAATAAAAGGTGACTTTTATTTTGAGGCATCAAACATGGTTTTTAGTAGTTGCAGCTGCTAGTAGACATTTCATCTCAGTGATTCTGGCTTCATGGTGGATATCTCAGTTCAGTTCCAACATCAATCGGGCACTTAGAAATCAGAGCTCAACAGAGGTGATCGTGGCTTTTCAATGAGCTATAAAGTAGGAAGTTAGCTAAAAATCTCAATTTTTGCTAGGGGATGCCCGGAGAGTCAAATTTGGACTTTTCAGAATCAGTAAAATATTCTAAGCAAGCCCAATTGAAGAGATTTCAATTAACTCAATAAAATAATATTAAATTTTTAATCTTTGCATGCTAGCTTTAATGGGTGTTTTTTCTCAATATTTTAATATTGGCACCCTTCTTGATATTCATTTGCAAATTCGCATGTGAAAGGGAATTGAATATTTTAATATTTTTAATTTTCCGGGACTCTGAGTCAGTATCAGTTGAACAAAGTGGGGTCCAATAAAAAGATTTCTTTTGAAATCAGGGTTTTATTCTTGCAGTTGGCACCTTTGAGCTATGAATTTGTTTATTTATTCAAGATGGCATCCTTTTTCTCTCATACAAATTGAAGAGACAGTGAATTTCTTCCTTGAGTGAGCAAATTCTTCAACAATCAACATTCGAAGGCATAAAAGATATCATAATTTTATAGATTTCTTTGCATGTACAAGTCTAGATTAATCAACAAACTCTAGACAAGCATGGCGATTTTAGCAGAAGTAGAAACATAAAATTTCTATCTTAGATGTCTTAAATTCTTCTATTCTCATCTTAGGTTTTCTTCGCATGTCCAAGATTCAATGACTTTTGATAAATTTGATCATCTGGGTTGTTGGTGCATGACTTCCTCTACAAAACCCATGTGTTAGAATTTTTTAGGAAAATTTGCTCCAAAGCTTCAATTCTTGAGGCTTTGATTTTCTCAACTGAAATTCCTTTGCATGGTGTACTAGAAGTTGATATTTTTTGAATTGTACGTTTTTGGAACCTTGTCTTAGAATCATCTTCTACACAAAACCCATATTTCAAAATTTCTCAGAAAAATTGCCCCCAGTATCCCCTACTGCCCCCAGTTGATTTTTTTGAAAAAGATTTTGCATGTCAAGATAAATGATGTTTTTTCGCACTTCTGACGTTGAGGGTTGTCTTAGAATCATTTTTTGGATAAAACCCACGTCTCAGATTTTTTGATGAAAATTGCCTTCCGATAGGCTATTTTTAGCTTCAGTAGGCGACTTTTAGCTTCTGAAGAAAGTTGTCAGAAGATAGTTGAGTTTACAGTCAACAGGTGAGTTTTTTTGAATGTAGTACACACAACTTGAATTCAAGACCAATTCAGTCTTAACTCATGATTTCATTAGAACAACTGACACTGACTTACATCAAGTACACCTAATGGTTGATTCAAACAATTTGATAGGCGAGTTTATAGTCAACAGGAAAGTTTTTAGAATGCAATACACACAACTCAAATTCAAGACCAAGTCAGTCTTAATTCATGATTTCATTAGAACAACTGACACTGACTTACATCAAGTACACCTGATGGTTGATTCAGACAATTTGACATGCGTAGTCACTCAAACACCAACAATCTCATACCTCGTATAGCTGATAGATTTTCAAGGCCACTTTAGAGGGTTGATACCGTTGGAATTTTGTGTGTGCGGCGAGTTCGTGTACATTTCTCACAACCAGAGTGTTTGTGGTTAGACTTCACGGTTTCGTCATGCAACGCTCTTCCATTGAGAAAAACATGAAAAGCATCAGAAACATAAAGCTGCAGAGGAGACAATGGCCATCACTTCAGTTATGGAGCCGCTAGAGTTACCAGTCAGTGAAATGCCAGTTTAAGTGTGCAGAGATTTCCAGGATTGTTTGAGTTGTTGACAAGCAATGAATTGACAGTTGAGACATGTAACGACCTTCAGATGGTGATGTAGTCAACAACCTCATGGAGGGGTTACTTGCTTGAGATCATGGGCAGTGAACTCCAGATTAGGGCGTCCCACCTTTTCAAGATAGACATCAGACACAACAGTTAAATCGATGCTTCTTTCTGAGTTAACTTGTTGTTCCACCTTTCATGCTATGTCTATTTTGGAATCATCAATGTATAGTTGGAGTTTTCAATTCAATAAGGACGTGCATGCTTGCACATGTCTATTTAGATTAGTCTTGTTTCAGTTAACTGATGGTAGTTTTCTAGTTAGTTGTGTAGTTTCCTTTATTAGGGTTTAGCAATAAAATATTGCATGCTTGCAAGACTGTAGTTAAATCAAGGTGATTTTAGGGTTCCCTACACCTTTTGATGTTTATAAATAAGAGCTCTTTGCTCATTTGTAATTAACTTTTGCACATGATAGCATACATGCTGAGCAACCTTACCTATAGTATTACTATTATGTATCTATTCAACGAACTTCTATTATGATAATAAATAGTTGTGCAACCTTACCTTCATGTTATTGTTATGATATTGGTTCATCTTAGTTAAATATAGTGGCTAGTTTGATTGTTTATTGTATACGTGTTTTTCCAATGCAATTTTCTGGCCTAGTTGGCTATTATCTGTTTCATTTCTAATAAGCCTATTTAGATGGACAAATTGTTGTGCCACCTTGCCTTCACATTGTAAATCTGTACCTAAAGCTTATCATTTGATGTGTGTGTTAATAAACCTATTTAGCCAAGCAAATTGTTGTGCCACATTACCTTCATGTTGTGAAGCTGTACCTAGTTTATCGTATATTTGTGTGTATGTTAATAAACTTCTCCCAGTCGAGCAAATAGTTGTGCCGCCTTACCTTCACATTGTGAATATGTACCTGAAGTTTATCATATAAGAACATTCCTGCTCCATTTCCTCATGCTCTATTTTCTTGAGGAGATTGGATAGATTAAAGCATTTAGTTTAGTTGCAGTTAGAGATACGTGAAACCAAAAAATCCTTAGCTGCAACGTTCATGGTTTTTCTTAACCTTGTGCCTCTTCCAACTGAGAACAAAAAGATAGGAATTAGATTACTTTACTTTTTTCACACATTTTCAGCATATGAGGGAGCTTCCCCTCCTAATTTGAAGAGCACTCATTACATAGTGTGCATAGCTGTTTGTACCAATTCGTACTCCAGAGGTGCTAATTGTTACACCAACAAGACCAAAGGGGTTTCATCCTCTAATCTTCAAATTTAAGGGTTTCATCCTCAAATTTATATTTGAACACAATATTGAAGCTAAAACATAAATTATATGAAAAATTGCAGGTCCTTGAAAGCCCAACAAGCTCCTTAATAAATAGCACAAATAAGGCCCAAATTCTAATGCCCCATTTTCCCTCTCCAAAATAAAAATAAATAAATTAACAATATTCTCTCCTCAAAATAGTCCTCACTTTGTCATGATTAGCAACTTGTAACTCTTCATTGATAAGTTGTCATAGAGTTTGTCATGATAAACATGCTAATTATCCCAAGGGGTTTCAATAACATTTATGGAATCAACATCCCCATATACATGAAATTATTTTATTTATTATTATTTTATTGGTTCCTTTTATTTCCCCAAATCATGTCCTCTTTATTAAAAATATTTTAATATCATTATCAAGAAGATAAGTATAGGGCTCACATGGGATAATTAATTGAAAAGGGAAATTACAAGTCCATCCTTCTCAAAACTGCTCGCCCACAATGCATAATTGGGTGCTCAAGAATCCATGATCCCTCATATGTAGCATCTTTTGTCAGCAAGTTTATCTAATTAACTAAGTATAATGTGATTTTTATGTTCCTCAACTTATTTTCTCACATATTAATGATAGCATTTGGCACAAGTACATTTTTTTCCTTCATCATCTAAGGTCATGAATTTAGATATTGGTATAATATATTTCCAAGGTGCCCTTTTGAGGTAAGACACATGGAAAACATTATGAATCTTATTGTTTGTAATCAACTCCAATTAAGAAGTCGCCTCACCTGAATCTTCTCACAATTTTGTAGGGTCCATAAAAGTGAAGTTTGAGTTGTTCAATTGTGCTTTGCTTAATGGTGGTGTAACTATAATTCTATAGGCATAGAAATAAAATTTCCCCAAACCTCAAATTTCCTCCCAATGAAATGTTGATCTACATGAAAATTTTCTTGATTTTCAACTTGTAGGTGATTCTTGAGTAATCTCAAAATATCTTAGCTATGTTTTACCAAGTCACTAGCTATTGGTACTCTACTAGATCAATACAAACTAAATATATGTAAAATTTAGTTCATCGTATCCATATAAAACCATAAAAGGTTTCATATCAATGGAAATGTGATGAGTGGTGATGTATCAATACTCTCCAAGTTACAACTATTTGAACCTTGTTGCTTACTAGTTTGTGATACTGTTCCTTAAATACCCTTCAACCCACTTATTCACTATATTTATCTATCATTTTTTGTGGGTGATAAATGGTACTAGGATCGAGATTAATACTATTAAGATGAAATAACTCGTATTAGAATGAGTAAATGAATATACTATCCTTGTCACTAACAATACTCCTAGGTAAACCATGTAGCCTAAATACTTCCCTATAAAATAAATTAGCTTCCTAGTATTCTATAAATTCTATTATAAATTTAAAGAAGTGTTCATACTTGGTTAACCTATCCACTTCAACATAAATACAATTCTTATCAGTTACCTCTAGTATGCTTGTGATAAAATCCATAGATATACTATCCCGACACTTTTGATTGGGGATGAACAAAAACTATAAAAAAATCTACATGAAAGATGTGCTCTAATTTATTTTTCTAAAAATATGTGCATTTATTAATATGTTTTAATACATCATATTTAAGTTCCTTCCAAGAGAACCTTTCCCTTATCTACCTATAAGTTTTGTAGAACCTACGGTGCCTAGTAATAGGTTCATCATGTAATGCTTTCAAAATGTTTTCTTTTATCTTAGATTAAGATAGTTAGAAGATTATGTCCTTATATAGAAAGAGAACATCTACTATCACATTCATATCATCTTTCACACTCCCCTTTAAGATGGTAGTAGTAAAAATGTTCTTAGAATGTTTTGCCCTAATAAAAACCTTTCAATGACCAAAAATGGTAGTAATAGAATAAAGAGTGGGCATTATAGAAAGGGCTTTAATAACTAAATTATTTTTACCTTTCATATATATTCTATATCAAAATCAAAAGATTGGATTTTTCTTGTACCCATTTTTGTTTCATGTCATTCAAGTCTCTTTGACCCAAGAAAAACTTCAAGATATTGTGGTCTATTTTTGTCAAATCCACAATAAACCAAATAATGTGTAAACTTTACCAAATAATACATAATGAAAAACATATCAATTTCATAACTAAAATATTCCCTTTCCAAGTGTAATTCCCAAAACATTCTACCAAAAACACAGCTAAGGGCACAACACAAATTTTAAATTTTGACCACATACACCTGACTAACACACAAAAGTTTTTTTTTAATGCACATACTCATGAAAAGCATAACAACATTTGACCAATAAATTACAATATTTAATTAGATAAATAAAATATTTTGACAATCATGGTTGAAATTTAAGAATGAAACATGGAATCACAACATCGATACAGCCTAATTAGTTCTACCAACAAATTTATAATCTAAAGATGTAATCATGCCACATGCTATGCAAATAGAATAGATCAATAATTTCCAAAGTAATTATGGAAGGACATGACCTAAGGGTAGGCATATGCCTTTGGGGTTCATCCATTATGGCCTTGCCTATGTAAAAAAATCAAAGGCTTTGTAGTTCGCCTACTTGAATTTGATCCAACTCATATTTGATTGACCAACAAATAAATCATCTATGTTTGATTCACAACTAGTTTACCAACAATTAATACATGCAAAAAACCATAATGGCTAAATTATGATAGATCCCTTGAACTTAAAATGTAACTATTGTAGAAGAAGTATATTTACCATGAACCCTACCCATGAGAGTAACCCCACTTGGTTTGCAACAAGAAACAACATGATTCTCATCTATATCCTTTGTATCCATATTCTTATATACCATATCAAAAAATATAGATATATACTATTATCCAAGTATCATTACTTATAACAGTAATTTAAGAGATTTTATAGAAGGGTTGGACAACTTTTTAACAACTATGATTTCCAAAACACATATCAAGATACTAATCTCTTTACATTTCTATAATTATCTTTACAAAAATAGATATTTTTCTACGTTTCAATCCCTTCTTTACATGAGACAAGCATGTATTTAAATTCACATGCATGCATACATACATACATACATAAAATAAATCACACTCAAATATCTTTTAATTTTCAAGGTTAGGGGAGAGGGGCCCATAGTGGAGCACCCTAACTTTGCGTTTCTCAAAATCCTACATGGAAATTTCAAATCACTCTCAATTTTGTACAACAGTTTATTTGGCAACTCATGTGCTTCTATATTTCATTTTAGGGCCACATCATCAAATATGATGCCACATTACATGCTTTTTGTTGAGGTATCCAAAAAGGCCCAAAAAAAAAGTGAGACTAATAGTGATGCACTAAGTCATGTTTTATTGGTGCGCTGATGTGGCATCACATGATTTGTTACTTTGCGTACTTTATGGATAAAAAGTGTTTTGCAATTGGATATTAAAGTCCACTATGGGGCCCACTGAGGACTACTTCCATCCCCACTATTGGACCCTGCTCCTTTATGGGCTCCTCTCCGCTACTCTACCTCATTTATAAATATCATAAGATATTGTATGCACATTTGTACATTTACATGCATGCAACTTATGCATGTACATATGTAATTTACATTTTCGCTTTCACATTTCAAATGCACAGTTTACAATAATAAAGAAAATTATAATCATATTGTTTAATTGACATTTTTAAAATACTAATGATTTTTTTTAAACCCAACTTTAATAACCATCTCTTAATACATGAATTTTGTTTCAAACTATACGATTGAAAATGCAATTTATTGTTTAATAATAATATTCAAATTTCTTTTATGTTTAAACATTGTTTCTTGTCATTTTCTATTTATATTGATATCAATCTATCGATGGCAGTGACATATACACACACATTAGATTGCCATATGACGAGTCATTACTATATATATACACAACTATCACTTATGGTAAGATAGGACATCCGTGGCCATGACGGTTGGTAAGACTGACTACATTCAAGTCCAGAAAACAAATTAACATATAATATGACATGACCAAATAAGTTATAATAGCTCTCATAGAATTGGCATAGATCAGACTTATTATCAATATAGTCTTGCTAAACAATTAGGCCAAACAATATAACATGATTTCATTTTATTGGCCGAGCCAATAAGCTATACAAAAAGCTACACAAAAGATTGGTGAAACTGAAATAAAATACCACAGATTCATTCATATATGGCCTGCAAATAATACATAAACCTTTACATATGATATGACCGAGGTGACTATAAAATAAATCACAAACATTTTCATTTAACATAGCTAAAATTTCTATAACGTTTCTCACAATCATTTACATATGTCTTAGCCAATATGGCTTAAGGATATTTCACAGTCACTTACATATTCCTTAGCCAACATGGTCATTTATATGTGACTTAGTCGTAATGGATTAAATATTAAAACACAGTTATTTATATAGGACTCAACAGAAATTGATCTTTTTGGCAACATATTCAGGCATTACGAAAAGATTTGTGGAGAAGAATCCCTGTATTACGATCAGTAGAAATCATTGGAATAATTTTTTAAATCAACTTGATTTAGTGTTGGTTGGGTGGTATCTCTTCCTGTGTTATGCTCTGTTTTCGATAGTATTGTATGGCTGTGCTTTCTGTTCTGTCTCGCCTCGTTGTTGTTTCTAATTTTGCTGTGCTTATTGCTGTATCTTTCTTGATGTAAAAGGAATCAAGACTCTTTCAAAAACCCTGCTTTTTTAATCAAGAACATATTTAGACATTGGAAATGAAGAGAAAAGACTAAAGAAATATACTTACCTTAAACATCAGGATCGTTCACAAATTCTTTTGAAATTGCAAGAGCATGAAAAGCAGAAATTTTGGAATATCACTTTTTCATTACAGTTTACAGATCCTTGCATGAAACACTTCGAGTATTAGTAATTACCCTTATAAGCATAACAAACATAAAAATCCTTCAACTTAGTCAAACCTTCGAGGTCGAGTATCTCTAGTCAAATCCTTAAGCTCTAAACATGCTTATGAAATTAATGGATCAAAGCAATTAGATCTTCACTACAAAGGTGGTGTTCCTCTGGGTTACAGGAAAATTCACCGCTAACAATTCACCATCAATAAATATTCATCTCGTGGAAAATGTACCACCAGCAAAAAAATTCACCACTAGCAATTCAAATTGCTGGTGGTGAATTTTCTATGAGATGAATTTGTCATGACGATGAATTATTGACAGTAAATTTGTTGGAAGTGAATTTGTTGATGGTGAATTTACCTAAAGTTGTTCCTCTGATGTAAAGAAGCTTAGAGACAAACCCAATGTCCTTGACAAACACTACTGGTAAAAATGCCATTCCTCCTCAAGTCTACCATCTCAAATACCTTTGAAGGGTTCATATTACTGAGCAGCGAACCCCCCCAAAAAAAAAACGAGGGGTTGGTGTGCAGTTCCAGATCAGAGACCATCTACCATGTTTTATCAGTTAAATTTTCCCCTTACCCTTGTGTGTGGTGTTTAACTTCTAGTTGACTACCATGACTCTGTAAATTTAGAAGAGTTAATGAGACGTGCGCCGCCTACCTCCAACATTAAATTAATTTAACTACTTCAGTTTAATCACCATAAAGTTCTATCCAAGATTTTATGTTTCCTTTACTGTCCCAAATAGTATATCTCCTTAGGATATTCAGGCTCAAAGTAAAATAGGAAAATATTCCAGTTTCTTCATTCTATATTCTGGTTTACATGATCCAATTATCATATAAATTAGCCATTATGAGGTAGGATTTAACATCTATTCTCTGGTATTTTTTTCAGACATTGTCTTGCTGGCAAAAATAATATGCGGGTTAGAGTCCACTAGTAAAAACGTGAATCCATATCTCCACCTGAAACTAACCATTTATAGGATTCTCTTCCTATAGCTACATTTATTATGTATAAAGTATTTCCTAATGAAAAATAATTGACATGTATATCTTAATAAATGGATATAATTTAAGTATCAATTATCCATTAAATTATAAGAAATCAAAGCAAATAGTGTAATAATTTTATATATGAAACTTTAGCTTTCTATTGTCCGGTTAACATAGATAAGCTTTATAATTATTCATTTTATATAGATATATATTATACTACATATGTGAGCATTAAATACTAGAAATTGTGCCTATTCAAAAATTATTATTCTCACACCCACCATGAATTATGTTTTCTAGACACCCTTAATAAAATCTATCCATTTATACCAAGAAATAAATGAATAAGGAAAAAACACTTATTATAGTTACTAATGATATATTCATATTTCTCAATACTATGACAACACTCGAATAACCTTAGATTTAATTATAATTGAAACGTAGAAAAATAGGTTCCTTCTATTAAAATGGGGGTTCACCAATAATTTACTAAAAATAGAAAGGGGAAAATGGGGTGTTATGAACCTATCTTTCATCTATTTCATTAGGAAATGAAATCTCCCAATAATAGAATTGACTTTCAGCCTTTAAGTGAGTCAATTCTATGAAAGATCCTGCAATTTCCTTTATGATAGAAAAAGTGTAAAATCAGCTTGAACAACACTCTTGGGAGATAAAAATAAAATAGTAAATGAACTCAAATCTGCAATGTAAGACCCGAATCATGTAGATGAAGCATAATACTAATAGAAATAAGAAACTCCCAATAGATTTGAAGAAGGTAAGATACTAAAAACTTGTCACCAAAAGTGTTGCAAGGTATCTTGAAATGGCGAATGGGGCTTTGTACATAACTCTTTGTCAAATTTCGGGAGCCTCTAGAGATGGATCTGAGATGTCTTTTCCGATAGGTTTCACTGCAAAAATGTTGGAAATAAATATGAGATCTGAGTTTCCATGATCTTGACAACTTTGCAACTTTGACAACTTTTGCAATTTTTCTCCTTTGATAGATCTCCGATCCTTCTTCAACTTAAGATCTACAAAACACACAAAAGGGAAAAATTGTTTGTTTTTGGTGAATGGGGGTTTGCCTTGGTCAAACCCTATTTTGGTAATTAAACCTTGAATTGAAACAATGAAACATGAAAGGAATGACAAATGAACAAGTCATATGTTGCAACTCACCAAACCCTTGATTTGAAACCCTTGAAGGACTAGAACTTAGTAGATCTCTCCAAGGTCTTGATCTTCATGAAATGGATTGATTGATGATGTGATCTTGATGCTTGAATCTTGACTTGAATGCTTGAAACCTACATCACTTGATGTTAGCTCCAAAAACATGCATGATACTTGATAACTTTGACATGATGCTTGAGATCTTGAATGTTGCAAAAAATAATTGATACATCTACTCTTGTTCACACCTTTGACAATAATCTTAGCTCTTGTGAAATTTGAATTCATGCTCTCATGAATTTCCTAGGATTTGAATTGATAAAAAGACCTTGCTTTTATAGACAAGCCGAAATTTGAAATTGGATTTAGGATCAGAAAAAGGCCGCCATAAACATATTTGAAATTTGAAATTAGCAACTAAACGGGACCCATTTTCCCATGGGTGAATGGGTCTTGACCTAAATTTCAAGGACCTATTTATTTTGGGGTGTTAAAAATGATAATTACATTAATTAAATCATAATCCCCCTTTAAAAAATTACAATAATTAGGCTTGTAAATGCATAATAGGGCCAATTAGAGGCTTAATTAAGTCCAATTAATTAAGGGACCCAAACATAGTGTGAAAATGTAAAGTACATTTTCTGACACTACAATAATTATTCTACGAATACCCATTACAACTATTCTAATTGAATTTTGTTTTTGGACATAAGTAAGAAGTTAGACCAAGATTTCCTCAACTCCAATATAAGTAAATTTTATTAAATTTCAATTAAACTCGACATTTTGAATCAATTTCACAATGTTAGATGTTGAAATTAATAATATTAAACTAGTAAATTGTATTTTATTTCCCCAATTATTACAACCAACATATTCAAGTCGGGATTGTTTTTGATATTAAAATCAACAAAAACTAGGGTGCTAGCCCAAAAAAATAGAGAGCTTGAAGGCTAGAAACTAGGTCAAACATACCATAAACAACACATTTGTTGGCAATATAAGGACAAAAAATTGAGAGGGGGGGTGAATTAGTTGTCACAAAAATTCAAAACTTATTCAAATTATTAACCTTATTCTCAGATCTGATTATTAACTATGAAAACATAAATCATCAACACATCAAAAACACACATAACACCAAGATTTTTTTATGTGGAAACCCTATTAGGGGAAAACCATGGTGGAGGTCAGTCCACAAGATTATATCCTGTTAAAAGTATAATGAAAATGAAATATGGGGAATGCACATGCATTTAGGCACACTGCCTAGAGCTCACTGCTCAATTACAAAGGAAGACACATTGTCTTACAAAGAGATTCAGATTACAACCATCTAGATTTTGAATTGAGAAAATAGCATCTGTTAATGCCTAATTATAGTTCCAGTTAAGCACATAAACAATTCTTCACTCTTCTACACACTTCTTCACACTCTGCTCTGCCTTTGAATGATTAGAACATTATTCACACATCTCATACACAACCAAACCTTCTGGATCTCTACAATTTGAATAAAAAATTGCTCTTATATATCCACAACAAGAAATTTCATCGCTACAAGTTGGCCAAAAAGAAATAATAAAATGAATATAAATTGTCGGCCCAAAACATTAAAGATTATGAATGTGAATCAACCAAGGTTGGCCACAACTTAGTGAGGACCTAAAACAACATCTCCAACATGAAGACACCTCAATTAATTCCTCCTCGAATATCCACAACACGCTACAAACACCATGTTAGCCAAGAACAAAAAAGCATGAACAGGTAAGAGAAAATCTTGGATCGCGAGCACAACAATCAATGCAGACGCACAACAAAGATAGAGCATGATCTAGAAACATCCACAAGCATCACAAATCACAAGAGAAGCATCTGCAACAACTGAACTAACTGAAATAGCATCATCTTCAATCAAGAACACCAATTGAAGCAATAGAAAAACCATTAGAATGAAAGTCTTCATAACTTGATCAAATCTTCATGTGGATCTCTTAAACTCGATGTGGATAAACTAGATACACTTAGCAAAAAACCATTTAGTCCACAACCTCTTATCATCAACGTACTGAACATATTGACATACTAAACTTCACTTTACCACTGACAACCTGCAACTCATTCCTTTACAATTTTCTCAATATCCTCGACATATACAACTTCAAATGAATTAATGCTAGAATAGTGTTGACATCAATGACAACCACATATGAACAACACAACCACAACATTTGGCAATCTCCCCCTTTGGCATTGATGGCAACACATGATGTGAAGAACACCATCAACACAAATAACTCTTGACACTTACTCCCCCTTAGGATTTGACTCATTTTATCCTCAACACTTTCATATGATCTTCTCCCCACAAGGCTCTTCTCACCAGATAATCACCAGTTTTTCACATGAATCTTCTCCCCCTTTGACATCAATGACAAATATTTCTACGCACTGAACCGCATATCTGAATTTTTGAACCATTTGACTACTCTACCTAAGTAGCAGCCACCACAACATCAATCCAAACAAGATATGACTATGAAATTTACAGACTGATGCAATGCAATGCATCCTTAGTTCTGATTAGGAGGGGTAATCACCCCTAACTTCCCTCTGAGATACTCAAAAGTATCCTTAGGAAATGGATTTGTAAAGATATTTTCAATATGCTCCTTAGTAGGTACATACTCCAATATGACTTCCTTTTCACTTACCTTCTCCCTCAAAAAGTGAAACTTGATAGATATATGCTTTTTTTTTGAATGCAACACCGAATTCTTGGAAATGTTAATAGCACTTGAACTATCATAGAATATAACAATAGGCTCATCATATATAACTTTGATATCCTTCAACATCTGTTTCATCCATAGGACTTGAGTACAATTGTTAGTAGCAACAATGTATTCAACCTCTGCAGTAGACAAGGAAATGGCATTCTGCTTCTTGCTTAACCATGAAATTAGCTTCTTACCCAAGAAAAATGCTCCACCACTAGTACTTTTTTTTTCATTCACATCTTCCCAATCAACATCAGTAAAGGAACTCAAGGTAAGATCATCATCTTTAGGATACCATAGGCCAAGATCAATAGTTCCCTTCAAGTATCTAAAAATTATCTTCACAACAGTCACATGAGATTCCTTCAGATCAACTTGAAATTTTGCAACAATGCATACAACATTCATGATATCAGGTCTAGTTTTAGTTAAGTACAACAATCCACCAATCATTGATCTTTATCTTGTCTGATTTGCTTTCGAAGAATCATCTTCTATTGTCAACTTGCATCTGATCACCATGGGTGTACTAACTAGCTTTGAATCTTCCATACCGAACTTCTTCAACAATTCCTTCACATACTTGGATTGAGATATAAAAATACCTTTATCTAACTGAGTAATTTGCAATCCAAAAAATAATTTCATCTCACCAATCATAGACATCTCAAATTCATTCTGCATCTCATTAGAAAACTTCATGCACAAACCATCATCTCCTCCAAAAATGATATCATCAACAAATACTTCAACAATCAAATCTTTATTATGATTAATCTTGAAATACAAATTACTATCAGCAGTACCTTTGTTAAATCCTAGCTTCAAAAAATACTTTTCCAATCTAGCATACCATGCTCTAGGGGCTTGCTTGAGTCCATACATTTCTTTCTTCAACTGACACACCATATCTTCCTTATCAGTCAATTGGAATCCATTAGGTTGCTCAACATAAACTTCTTCCAATTCGCCATTTAGAAAAGCTGATTTGACATCCATCTGATAAACTTTGTAGTTCTTGTGAGCAGCATAGGCAAGAAATAATCTTACAGCTTCAATTCTAGCAACAGGGGCAAAAGTCTCTTCAAAATCAATTCCTTCCATCTGTGAATATCCTTTACATACCAGTATTTCTTTGTTTCTAACCACTTCACCTTTCTCATTCAGTTGAGTTCCAATGACATTCTTATCCTTAGGTCTGGGAACAAGAATCCATGTATCATTCTTTTCAATCTGTTTTAACTCTTCTTTCATTGCTTCAACCCAATGCTCATCTTTACATGCTTCATTCACACTAGTAGGCTCAGTCTTTGAAATCAAGCAATAATCTTCTACAGTCTTTCTCCTAGTCTAGACACCTTTGTTCTTATCACCTATAATCTGATCTTCTGAATGATTTAGTCTTACATACCTCCGAGTCTTCTTAGCATGTTCTTCAACTTCATGCTCTTATGATCTCTCTTCTGCTCTTTCACCAATTTCTCCTTCATTTTCTTGATTTATCGGATTGATTTGCACTTGATTTGTAGTTTGAACTTGCTTTCCTTGGATTGTACTGTCATCCTGATCATTAGATTCATATCCACAGGTTCTGGATGGTGTACCTAAGTCTTCATCAACCTTACCATTTGCACTTTCAACCATTTTATTCAATCTTTTATTCTAACACCGGTAGGCCTTGCTTTTAGTAGAATAACCCAGAAAGATACCTTCATCACTCCTAGCATCAAACTTTTCTATGTCTTCATTAGTGATAACTTTAAGAAACCTCCCTCAAAAAAAGATGTAAAATTCTAGTGAATCTTTCATTTTTTTAGGAAAAAATATTAATTTCTATTGGCGAATCTTTCCTGTTTTTGAAAAAAATATTAATTTTATTGGCAATTTGTTTTACATTGCTAAAATTTGTAGAAATTTTTGGCTAATCTTAAAAAATAATAGGAAAATGCATTAATTATGATGGTGAGTCCACACAATTTAAAAATAATTCTCATGGAAAATTAGAGGCTTGAGGGTGGAAGTTATCGATGGGTTTAAGGGGTAGACTATAATATTAACTTGCCACCATTGTTTTAAAATATAATATAATGGCCCTCATTGTATTCTACAAGGTAAAATGTACCCATAATTTTTAATTCTCATGGGGATCAAAATGTATTTTAGATCATTGATCTGGTGACTCTTGTTGTACTATATGAGGTAAAATATACCCACAATCTATAATGCTTATGAGACCCAAAATTATGGGCCCCATGAGCATTACAGATCATGGGTACATGTTACCTCATGGAATACAACAAGGGCCATTAGATTATATTATAAATCAATGGTGGAAACTAAAGATTGGAAATATGGTCCTAAAGAAACTAATAATTATGATATAATATGGGCAAATTGATATAGATTCTACTATAATTTATAAAATTTAGGCGAATTTGATCTAATCATGTATCGAATATTGTGGCAAATTTTTGAGTTAATTTTTTTCATAAAATAAATTCATTGGTGATTTAAATAAGGCTATAATAAAATTTTATAAATATTTGGCGATTCAAGTCACATTATAGCTCAAACTATTAGCCAATTTTTGATTCCCAAATTTCAACTATTAGCCAATTGGTGAATATTAGCCACTAAAAAAATCATTGATCTTCATCTCTCTTAATATAACATCTACTTCCATAGGATTTTGTCCAGTTCATAGCTCAAAAGGGGTCTTACCAGTATCACCTTTGATTTGTACTTGGTTGAGTGTGTACATAGTAGTACTCACAAATTCTCTCCAATAGATATGAGGAACATCTCCTTCCAACATCATTATTCTAGCAACGTCTTCAATTGTTCTGTTCTTCCTTTCCACAACTCCATTTTGCTGAGGGGTCCGCGGTGCAGATAATTATCTCTTTATTCCATGTTCTTCACAAAAGGAATTAATTTCACCAGAAGTGAATTCACCACCTCTATCTGATCTTAGACATTTAATCTTCAAAGCCATCTCTGTCTCAACCATAGCTTTAAAGATCTTGAACTTTTTTAGAGCTTTAGATTTATCCCTTAAGAAAGTAATCCATACCATCTACAATAATCATCAATAAGTAACATGAAATACCTGTAACCTTGTAAACTTCTGACCTTAGAGGGACCACACATATCAGTATGCACAAGTTCTAACAATTCATTTGAACCATGCTTTTTACTCCGAAATGAAATCCTAGTTTTCTTTACCAACTGACATTCCTTGCATATTGCATTAATACCTATTTCACCAACTTAGGTAGATCTCTCACAGCCTTAGTGGAACTTATCTTGAAAATATTATCAAAGTTAACATGACACAATCTCTTATGCCACAACCAACTTTCATCAACTTCAGCAATTAAACAACTTTTACTAGTAACACTCAAGTGAAATATATTACCTTTTATTTTTGAACTTGATGCAATTTCATTTCCGAAACTCAATATTCTACACTTTCCATCCTTGAACTGAAGATTGTAACCCTTATCAACCATTTGGCCAACACTCAAAAGATTATGCTTCAAGCCTTCTACATACAGAACATCATCAGTATTATGCTTACCATCAAGAGAAATGCATCCTCTTTCATGGATCACACCAGTTGTATTATCACCAAATGTCATAACACCACCATCATATTTTTCCAAGCTCACAAACTTACTTTTCTCTCCTGTCATATGATGTGAACATTCGCTGTCAATCACCCATTCATCTTTCTCTTCAACTTGAGCAGCTAGGGCTTTCTCCACATTTGTACAACTAGCAGATTCAGTAGATACAAGACTATTTTCCTTGATAGCAATAAATACCCATTCATCATCACTTCTATTTCCTTTATCAGATTCATCATTTTTCACACCTTCATCAACAACATAGTAACCTTTTTTTGAAATCCAGGCTTGTTATTTCTTGGTTTAGGAGCTCTTTTCGAACACCTTGATGCAAAATGACCTATCTTATTGCAAGAAAAACATTTAAGAGGCAATTTTCCTTCATACTTACCTTTTCCTCTCGGTACTCTTTTGAAAATAAGTGATTCTAGTTCTTCCATCTCTCTTTCTTCTTCTTCAATTTGTTTGATTTCATCCTCATACTTGAATGTCTTTCTAGATGAACTCTCACCCGAATCATATCTCTGTCTATCTCTTCCAGAAGTAGTAGCCTTAAATGCAGATTCAACCTTAGGAAGGGCATCACCAAATTCACTCAACTCAAAAGTAGTCAGCTTACCAACCAACGTATCTCTGGTTATGTTTGTTACAGTTTGAAGCTCTTCAATAGCACTAGCTTTGACTTTGTAAGAATCAGGTAGGGATCTAAGCACTTTAGCAACAATCTCAGATTCGTCTATCTTTCCACCTACACATCTAATACCACACACAATTTCATTCAATCTTTGCATGAAAGTATTAATGTTCTCATCATCACCCATTCTCAACCTTTCATATTTCCCTTTCAAACTCTGCAACTTAGCAATCTTCACATTAGCATCACCTTCATACAAGGTTTCCAACTTTTTGCAGATCTCATGGGCAGTCTTCAGATCCATAACATTTGTCATCTCAGAATCAGTCAAAGCACTCAACAGAGCTTCCTTAGCCCATATATTATACTCAACATCTTTGATCTCAGCATAAGTAGTAGGACCATTATGTGGAATAATATACATATTACTTGGAATGCTCCAATAGGGTTCACCAATGCATCTCAGATGGAACTCCATTCGAGTCTTCCACAAAGAATAATTTGTTCCATAAAATCTCAGACTATCCTTCTTCTAACTTGCCATCCCAAATCACCTTAAGTTGTTAAACTTCTTCCAATGAACCTGCTCTGATACCAATTGTTGGCAATACAAGGGCAGACAACTCAGAGGGGGGGTGAATCAGTTGTCACAAAAATTCAAAACTTATTAAACTTATTAACCCTATTATCAGATTTGATTATTAACCATGAAAACATAAATCATCAACACATTAGAAACACACATTACACCAAGATTTTTTTTACGTGGAAACCCTATTAGGGGAAAAACCACAGTGGAGGTCAGTCCACAAGATTATACCCTGTTAAAAGTATAATGAAAATGAAATATGGGGAATGCACATGCATTCAGACACACTACATAGAGCTCACTGCTCAATTACAAAGGAAGACACACTGTCTTACAAAGAGATTCAGACTACAACCATCCAGATTTTGAACTGAGAAAATAACATCTGTTAATGCCTGATTATAGTTCTAGTTAAGCACATAAACAATTCTTCACTCTTCTACACACTTCTTCACACTCTGCTTTGCCTTTGAATGATTAGAACATTATTCGCACATCTCATACACAAATACACATTCTGGCTCTCTACAATTTGAATAAACAATCACTCTTATATATCTGCAACAAGAAATTTCATCACTACAAGTCGGCCACAAAGAAATAATAAAATGAATATAAACTGTCGGCCCAAAACATTAAAGATTATCAATGCGAATCAACCAAGGTCAGCCACAACTTAATGATGACCTAAAAAAACATCTCCAACACGAAGACACTTCAATTAATTCCTCCTCGAAGATCCACAACATGCTACAAACACCATGTCGGCCAAGAACAAGAAAAACATGAACACACAAGAGAAAATATCGGATTGCGAGCACAACGATCAATGCAGACGTGCAACAAAGATAGAGAACGATCTAGAAACATCCAAAAGCATCATGAATGACAAGAGAAGCATCTGTAACAACTGAACTAACTGAAATAGCATCATGTCTTCAATTAGGAACACCGACTGAAGCAACAAAAAACTGTCAGAATGAAAATCTTCATAAGTCGATCAAATCTTCATGCGAATCTCTGAAACTCAACATGGATAAACTAGATACACTCATAAACAAACCCTTTAGTCCACAACCTCTGATCATCAATGTACAGAATAGACCGACATACTTAACTTCACTTTACCATTGACAACCTGCAACTCATTCCTTTACAATTTTATCAATATCCTCGACATATACAACTTCAAATGAATTAATGCTAATAGTGTTGACATCAATGACAACCACATATCAACAACACAACCACAAAATCCAACAACATTAACATTATGTCCAAAAATCATAGAAAGTCTTAAATAGTATATAGAGCAAGGATGCACCAGTACCAAACAAAATAAAAAAGAAAACAAAGGCCTAGCCAAAGAGTTGGGCCCAATCTTTAGTAAGGAACTTGTAGAGTTCCTTGTAACTCTTGTCCTTATCATCAACTTTGTTCAACTCCATATCTTGCAACATACAAAGAGTGGTGGCCGATGTGTGCATCATATTGAAACTAAACTTAGAGAGGCTCACCATTTTTTTCTCTAGTTCCAGATGCTACCCATTAAGTTCAACAAGCTTTGCAACCATAGAAGCACATTGGGAGCAATTGTGGGTCTCACCAAGTAGATCCATTGAGGTGGTGTCAATTTTTGCTGTGTTCATGGAGCGATTTTCACTTGTGTTCTCTGAGCTTTTTGTATCAACATCCTCCTCCTCCTCATCACTAGTAAAACTCTCCCCTTGATCGAAAGCATCATCCATCACCTCTTTGTTACTAGGCCTTAGATGACCCACAAGTCTATTAGATCTTCTAAGTTACAAGTCGTTGGCATCCTTATTCTCCTCATCCCTGGGTTCATCCACCTTTGCACCATTAAGATTAACCTCCTCAACCAAGATATGAGAACTGAGGAATTTTTTTTCTTTTTAGTGGGAGGAGTTTTATGACTCCCCACCTACTCATTTTTACCTAACCCTTAAGAAGGGGGCTATTCCTGAGGTCATAGAGACCTTTATCCACTTGACTTTGACCATAATTAGTAGTCTTGGGTGTTGTTTTACCACTAGTGGGGTTAGTAGGAATGGTAGACAAAGGGGTGTCATTTTTGGAGGGGGTTCAAATAGAATCACAACACAAGGGGAGGCATGGGTAGCATCCAAATGCTTAATGGGTTTATTTTTTCCATTAGATTTCCTTGGGTTAGCCGAGATGGTATCCATCGGGGGGAGTCGGGGATCAGGGGTTCTTTAACCAAAACAACCTTAATTTGCTTAGGAGGGTACAAAGCCAGGTGAAAGTGGTAAAAACATAGAATGAGACCCTAGTGAAGTGGAATGGGGGATTTTGTAGGGCATATCTTGTTTAAATCTAGAGCTTCCTTAATGGAGTTCTCCAAGGAGGTTAAGAGGTAAAATAGGAATCTCAACATGGAGTTGTGAAATTGGTTGATGAGGGGGAAATGATATAGAAATAAAATAATTTGCACCTCCCATCTAAAGTAAAAACCTTTAGTATCATAAGACATACCTTTTCCCATGATGGCGATAAATTTTCCCTATCAAATCCACCATGTAGTTTAATTTCTTTCTCTCCATCTTTGAAAAAGAGAGACAAGTTCTCTTTATCCAACACTTTGTTGTGATTTTTCCATTTCTTTCCTTTAGTATTCATACCAGTAGCTTACACATTAACTTCTTTGTCAACATTAAAAGAAATTCTGCCAATTTTAACTTTCCTATTGTCTCAAAAGTGAGAAAACTACATGGATAGGCTCTCATTGTGCCCTTTAAGGCACTTCAAAAAAGGAGTGAACCCACCTCTGCAATAACTATGCCAAATAGTAGAAGATGTTGAGAACTCTTCACATGAGTTGGGTTTAGTAGAACCTTATCACCCCCCATAATAGCCCCACAAACCAACAAAATTTGTAGAAACTTTGCAAACCACGTCGAAAACTCAGAACATAACCAAAGAGCTGAGCAAAAGTGAAAAGACCACCCTAGAGAAGTTAAAAGGGTGATATTCACATGATAAAGTAATAATGATTATTACTAAACACCCTCCAAATAATATGTCGAACGTGTCTCATATAGCCGACAATCGGTCAATAATTAAAAGGAGAGGGATTAACCTTACACAACCTATCCCAATCACAATAATAATTAAACTCATAACATTACAAAAATGATGATATATGATCTCCTAATAGTCCAGTCAAGATTCTAGGAAGTACACTGGTCATGATTACCATATGTTGAGTCTAGTTGTAACATAAAATAGACACCACTGTCGTGCTAAATGTGGGGAAGCCATGACAACAAAATGGCTCACCATGCTACACACTTGGCCTAGCTAGATATCAACCCAAAAAGCTAAGTCTGAGTCAACATCCAAATCAATAGGCGGTAGTAGAGAAACATAGCAGTCCCATAAAAAATAATAATGGATATAAATTTGAATTGGCATGCGCCCAATTGTATCCTAACACTAAGACAATTGAGAATGAGGATATGGTTCCAACCCTCCCAACCTAAGACACCATTAACTATCATTATCAAAGACTGGGAAGTGCCACTTAGAGGTAAGTAGTTTTCTAACATTGTTTGGAAAGAATGAGAAACTTCACCAACATCTTAAGGAAACTTGGTCCATCCCCAATCTTGTCATAGCATCAACATACCTATTTCCTTCCCTATAGATATGTTTAATCTCAAACTTGTCAAGTCCTAGGAGGATTTTCTGGAGGCCATTTATGATATCTTCCATCACCTATCCAAGATGAGCTAAGCCTTTAACTACATCAATGATCAGTTTTGAATCCCCTTCAACGAGAAGGTTCTTGGTATCAATAGCTAGAGCAATATTGACACCCCATAAGAGAGCCATGCCCTTCACCCAATTATTAGTGGTAACACCAAGACCTCCAACATAACTTGCCACAATTTCCCCCAAGGGGGCTCTCAACATAGCACCCCACTAGCCATACCAGGGTTACCACTAGTAGTACCCATCAAAATTAAGCTTACACCAACCAACCAGGGGCGGTAACCATTTGGTATTCAACCTAGTCATCTTCTTTGTGATGTCAATATTGTAGAAGGATTGAGGTAAGCCCTATTGAGCAACTATGTTAGATTCTAGAGGAGGGAGAATCGAGGCAAGTGAGATATTTTCTAAAAGAAGCTTAGTGAACAATAATGGAGGTCACTCAAAACTAAGAGGCTGCCCTCTATTTATAAGAAATATTGAGAAAACTAATGATATATATTGACTCCCTTATTTTCCACCTTATTCTTCCTATTTCCACCTCTAAAATTGAAAACAAGAACTCAAAACCAAAACAACATCTAAATGTTGGTCGACTAAGAAAACTGGGTGCAACATGGCAGCAAAAAGAATCAACAATTTGACACGTAAAAATCCTAAGTAAAATCAATTTTCATCTGTTGGCTGAGTCGCCTCAAATCTGCCAACACATGGTTATTTACTAGGTCAAAAATCTTGCAATGTTTTCCTATTTTCTTTCTATTTCCTATTGTGGATTTTGGTTTGCGATTTGCTACTTGTGGCGCCTAAAATGGAGGCTATAGTTTGCTCATTAAAATAGAAACTAACTTCATTGCCACTTTGCCAATTTGTGGCAGTTGACTTTGTTCAACTCCTATCATCTCAAAATATGTGTGGCATATAGTTTGCATGTTTTAACACAACATTTACTTGGTTATGTATCATGGTAACTTAACACTTCTTCATACGTGCCCATTGCCACTATTCATGGTTGTTTGCATACTATTATAACAAAACTTTTGCATGTTCATTATGACGCCCACATATTATAGTTTGAACAACATTCAAATTAGTTATTTGTTCCTATCTCATATCCTCACATGGTGTCTCTCATGGCAATTCTTTGCCCTACTCCATAGCTGCCAACGTGTAAATACAAATCCACCCCTTTTCTTACCCTTGCGTGACCAATTTAGGCTTGTTTTATTTAGCATTTGATTATTTATCAAGCACGATATCATTGTCCCTTTATATCACATTATATAATGCATCGGAATTCATCTTATTAATTCTCTTTCCCATCGCATTATTTATGCATGGCATTTTCAGTTTAAAAGCTTCTTATTCCATCACTTTATATATAGTGATTGACCTATTAATGTAACATTTTACACACACATATATCAATCTAGCTATTATAATATATGTATTAATATACATATTTATGATAATACATTCGTCATCCTTAACATATATATATATATATATATATATATATATATATATATATATATATATATATATATATATATATATATATATATATATATATATATATATTAATATATATGTATATATATCTTATTAATTTATGTATACATATATAATTACATATTAATGTATATATATCATTATTTTAATATCTTACAATATGTATATATATTTATATATTGATATCTATGTATATTTAAAGTGTAAATATACATATATATGACCATACAAACACTCATATGTATGCCATAGCTACATGTGGGTATACGTAGGTATTTCTACCTATGCATGCTCACACTCACATATGTTCATATATATGGGTTATCATATATATATACATATCTATATTTTAATGTATATACGTATCCATTTATATACAAAGTATATCTCATGCTACAAACCAAGGACGAAATAAATCAACTAAACAATCAAAGAGAAACAAGAAAATTACCCAAACATCCCTATCACTCAAAACTATCACCAAGGTTTACTTACTGACTCTTAGCCCATGCCGAATTTTTTTCTATAACTTAGGTCGTGAGTGTGTGCATTTGCTCAAGTAGGCACATTAGTGGATTCCACACCAATTTCCTCTCTTGGGTGATACTCTCTATCTCCTCACTAGAGGGCTCAAATCTTTCCTGCAACCAACTTAGTGAAGCAAGAACGAAGTTAACTAATAACATAAAATCATATTCATCATATATCATTTGCATCATTAAAGCACTAAAAATCAATCTCATCATAATGCATATTCATATATTTCATTCATCCTTTAAACATAATAAATTCATAATCTGGCATTAAAAACACATTTATTCCTAAAAGTTAAAGTAATATGGTAACTTAGAAATAGGGTGTAACATACCCCCCCTTAAGAATCATTGTCCTTGATGATTTAAAGTATCATAGCATTTAGATAAAGTCAAATAAAGGCTTTATTTTCCATTTTCTAAATCATGGAAGAAATAGGTAAATTTTTATTAATATCAAAATAATCTTCCCTCGTAGCATTACCCTTTGCAATCTCATCCTTCCTAGACCTTGCATCAAGTGACTTTTCTAATGCATTTGAAGAACTTGCATTCTTCAAGCAACTTTCTCAACCTTGAGAACTATACATCACAAGTACATTAGTAATGACTCAATATGAACATTATAAGTACAATTTAGTGATTGATTCCTACATGACACCTATACCACAATGATTGGAGAAACATGTTCACATTGGCTAACACACAATTTCCCTTAGTACAATCCAAATAGAAAAGGAATATCGATGCATTACACACTACACTATGGGTCCCATCCTTTCCCTTGGTCTTTACACCATTGGACAACTCTGAAGCCAAGAATGACCATCATTGGTACTAATGTTTATCTTGAGTATACTAGTACTACTCCAAGAATCATGCTTCATATCAACAAAGCTTTCCTACTTATCATTCTTCTCCGCTTATTCCTTTCCTTGATCATACTGATCTACTCTTCCATTTTTGACATTTCTAGACTAAGGCTATTCCTATTTCCTAGCTTATCCCAGTTTATAGGAATTCGACCCTTCTTTCCATATAATGTTTCCAATGGATCAAATCTCATTGTGAAATGATAGAACTTATTATAATAAAAGTATTCTACAAATCCATCAGGACTTGGTTTACTCTTTTCTCTAGACTATCTTGTCTTAGGGTAATAAGTCGAGCTTACATTCAATTGATTTTCAATAAGGTGATTATGGTTTACTTGAAACCTTAGTGTTACTTGTGTGCCCCTCTTGGAGATAACCTTCTCAAGAATAGTATGCAATCAAACACTACTTTACACAAATTTGAAGTTATGACTAGTATCCCACCTACCAAATTTTTTAATAAGGAATTGGTTACCTTGGTGATTCTATGCACAATTATCAAAATAATATTATGCCAAATCCATTCACATAAGGAGATTAAAACTATGCTAATGGTTTGCCACTTCTTCTCTGGAATTTCATGAGAATATACAAGTCCTACCGGTGATGACATCCTATCTTCACCCTCTAGCAATCTAGGCAACTTGCTACGTACCTTGCAACATCTCACTCTTTTCCTTCCAAAGTATAATGGTTTCACATTATTCAATAATTTTGTCATTCCAGATTACCCTAATATTGCATCAATTTACCACACCTCATTCTTTAACTCCTTAGAATTTGGTACTTAGGTTCTTTCTCTGATTCTTAATAGTCCATTCAAATTAAATGAAACATCTGAGCCTTGGAATTATGCCACATTTGATTCTTGAAAATACAATGAATAAGTTTCATCAAGGAGATATGTCTCTTTTGATATTGGGCATTGTCGACTTGGTTTTTCTTGCCCTTTAAATAAATAATTTCAAAGTCAGTTTGATTTTAGTTCAAACTATCTCATCTGCCGAACATTTTAATTGGTTGAGTAACAATTCTTATTAAATCATGTTAGTTTGTTAATATCTCCCAAAGGTTGTCTAAACAATGAATGTGCATATAGTTACCAAGCATGAACAATTTTTGATAGCTCAAAATTTGGTGGAGCATGTTTTCATTCATAAATCTTTCATTTCCTATTTCATAGGTGATAATCCCGCCTTCCTTGAATAAACACACTCCAAACCTTTTTCCAAAGAAATTAACAATAATCATAAATTGATTCCTTCAAAACAAGAACTTTTAGAAATATGTTGTAGTTACTTCTCTAAAATTTCATTGGTCAAAAGCCTCTACCTTTTCTTGATCATTCCAAATCTTTCACTAATTATTCCATTAGCTTAGCCTTCAACCTTGTTGTGTCCATAAGAAACTTTAGATATAGGTTTTCGACCCGAGAACCATGTCTTATGGAGAAGTCAAGACTTTTCTCAGACTCTGAACACATCATCAAACTCCATTGAATAGGGTACATATCTGTATCCATATACTCTTCTTCTTTCCCAACTTTGTGTTTCCAAAATATTAAATCATCTTAAAAGTTGAATTCTTGATGTTTCTCCAAATTGATCATATTGATTGAACATTCTTCTTGTTGACCTTTTATTACAATTGAATGACTATTACTTTCCTTTCTTACCCTCACTAGGTATACCATGAAAATAATTTTTGCTCCCACAGTTATCTAATTATTCTTTCGTTTGGAAACATAGTTTCCTTCCATATCCAATTACCTCTAGAACATCTTCAAATGATCATATAGGGACTAACACAGATTTACCTTCATTGGACAAACTTGTAAGTTCCATTTGAACTTCAACCAAACTATGCTCTATTTAAGCCCTTGTCTAAATGGTCTATTTTACTGTCCAAGTTTTTTCCTTGCAACCATCTTTTCTAAGAAATTTTTGTCCAAAATTCTTGGTGATTTCATTTCTCTTATAACCTTAGGCACTTCAAGGGTTGTTCAACTTCTTTTTCTTGTTTTCAAGTCCTAACTCCAAATTGACCATGCTCATTTTGGTTGGTGGGATCATGTCAATTTTCACCTTTTCCTTCATAAGTTGATTCTTTTTCTAACCCATTCCGGTGTCTAACATTTAATCTAAGGTTCCAACTCTCATTCTTGATTTTCAATACCATTGCTAGATTTCAATCTCATTTGAATCAGGATTGTCAGAAGGTTATCATGCCTCCTAGATACCTTTCTAGTTGGTTCTAATTCATAATATGTTAACTTTTCTACTTCTAAATTTTCTCATTTAAGCTAATAATTAGTTTCTCTAATTAAGAATTTATACCAATATTCGTAACCTTCTTTTTCCTGCCATCCCGACATAAGAACCTTTTAGACTCTATCCATTGATAATGTTTGTAAAACACTTATGTAATGAGCTCATAGGTTCCAGTGTTTCAAACCAAGTAGCTTTGATACCACATGTAACATGAGCCAAAGTTTACCCTATTATTTTCACCTAAGTTTTAACCCATATATATGAAAAGATCAAGTTCACCAACAAATAGAAATAAAATTTTCCAATTCATTAACATAGATGCATATTTGAAATAAACCCATTCCAAATTACATTGCATGGATAAAGAAAAATTACATAATTCCGAGTAATGAATTATCTTTCAAATACAATTTACATATAGATGCATGATCATAATTACAAAACATAGCTCACATGGCTTTCAAGAGCTAAATGTATCAAGAGTACAATTGGTCAATTTATGTCTCCTGATGGAGCATACATCCTCAAGTCTTGGAAGCCAACAACATGAGGGAGAGCATCACCCAAGTGATTTTCCTCCAACCATGAACTTAAGCGGTCCCTGACACATATTCTTAATCGGTAATCTTGATGGCCCTCCCTTCAATGAAGAGATTGGTATGGAAACCCTCTAATATAAAGCCTACCCAAGCATGGTGTTGTGTCTTACATAACTAACTTGATGTCATATAGTGGATACCTGCCTACATACATGACACTCTCTACTAATCATTCAATACTAGTTCATAGTGAATCAACAAGTGTACATAGTGACAACTTACACTTACCCTGGCTAGAGATTTCATATATATATATAGTTTCTCGGTACTTCAAGCGTAATTGTATGTTCACCCACCCCCTCGCTCGACTTGGAAACTATAATGACCATAAATTACTCTTGACTAGGGTTGACCACAGAATAATATAACAAGATTCCATTCCAAAAAGTGATAAAATTTATATTGATCTAACTAACCATTTAGATTTAACCCAACCTTTTAAATACCCTTTTTACACATTTGTAACATTCATGGAGATAGCAACTGCTTTTTATTCAAGTTCTTTCTTAAATAATTAATGACTTTCCTAATTCATACATAACTAGATTACTTTGATGACACCATGTCATCATTTGGACAAATCTAGTCTCAACGTAAAATTCTGTCAATAAATATAATAATCCAAAATTAAAATTGATTTAAAGTTCACTTCCTCATAATGGGTTTTAGACTATTTGTTTTCGTATCGAATATGGCTCCATCCTTTTTGGATTCCATAACCAATTTGGTTATTCTTGACATTAGATTTCATATATTACATCAAGGTTCTTTCCAAATTATCCTATGCATCATCTATATGAGGTATCTACATTTGTATGTTCATAAAAAACATAAATCTTTCAATATGAATCATATATTCACATATATATAATAAAATGTTAAGTTCATATCTAATCCAGAAGATATTTTTAGCTTGAGAGGAGTCTATGCTTTTGCACCTTAAAGTCTCCTCGCATTATGACTTTGGTTGCCGAGACGTAAAGTCCTCTTCTTTAAGACTAGAATACCATGAATTAGTATAGACTCTTGGCTTAGTATAAGATAATAGCATAGTTAGAATATATATATATATATATATATATATATATATATATACACATATCACTAATAGATTTTTCAACCCTATTGTTGAATATCAATATAATCATATTCAAGTGTGTACTCTAACCCTAGGGAATAGACTATTCTCCTATTTTCAAGGATAAACTACCAACATGGTTTGCATAACATCATACCCTACCAATGATGACATAATATATATATCATAATATCATTCCCATTGCATTACTAACATCATAATTCATGCAAGAATATAGGTAATATACAATCATCTCGATATTATATACATATAACTTCTAGATAGTTTAATATAAATGCATCATACAATCATGACAATCATTATAACTATATATGTATTGTACTAATAAGATACCACAAAACAACTTATATCCAATATAACTCTATACACAAGATTGATTCAATATCTATGGGTAAATGCAAGAAGATGAGTGTACAAAGTGTGGAAGGTTTTTCCTTAGGAAAAAACCCAAAATCGGCTTCAAAAAAATGGGATTCCATAATAAACGGGATCCCATTTAGGTTTGGGACCTCGAGCCAAAAACAGGATCTCATTCTAAAACAAGATCCTAAATTTTTAATAATTTTTATGTTTTTTGAAACAAGAACCTGTTTTTTAAAAAGTGGAATCCTGCTTCAAAAAAACATAAAAAATCATTTTTTTATGATTTTAAAAATGAGTTCCCATTTCAAAACGGGATCCTGTTTCAAACGGGATCTTGTTTGAAAAAAGGGATCGTTTCTTAAAATCATAATTTTTTTTTTAATGAAACGTGATCCTGTTTTTTAAAATTTGATTTTTTGGTCGAATTTTTGCTTTGTTTTTGGATTGGGAAAAGGCTTGGGGACTTGAACCTAAGCTTTGGACCAAGTTTGACCTACAAGTTAAAGGTCCTAACAATGTCACAACAAAATTGTGACTTTGGGCATATGTTTGAAGAGTTTTTTTGTAGAATTCTTTGATGAAATTAAAACCCATTTATAGATGAGATAGTGTAGATTTTAAATATGTAATTTTTTTTACAATTGGATTATTTTGTCTATTTTTTAATTAATTTATGATGAAACTGATCCATAAACTTGAAATATTAGAGTTTTTTACTATTAAAATATATGCATCAGAATCTAACAACCACCTATTGGTTGAGTGTGTGTGTGAAAAGATGTTGGGAAACCTTTCGTGAGAAGCTAGGATGGCAATGCCCACTTTAGTTCAATCTAAAAAGTATTTTTGAGATGTGGCCCCAAGAAGCCAAAGGCTCGGCTTTGGGTGGGCTACAGGAGAAGGTCCCTGCTATGGTCATATGGCAATTATGGCGGGAGAGAAACACACAAATTTTCAAAGGCAAAAAGTCCCCTGTGCAAAACGTAATTATCAAAATAGAAACGGGCATTAGTGATCATTTCAATATGAAGGAAAAATCAAAAGGCTATAGTTTTATATCAGAATGGGACTTGAAGATGGTCAGATCTTGGTCGCTTATAAACGCTCCTAAAGATCTTTTTATTGAGGAACAAGGCTCTAAGGAAAGTGGTGAAATGGGAACTGCCACCCAAGGGTAGGCTGAAACTTAACTTCAACGATGCATCAAGAGGTAACCTGAGGCCATCAGGGTCGAGATTCATTGTTAGGGATGATGAAGGTGATATGTTATGGGTAGCGTCTTTCAAGCTTCAACCTTGAACTAATAACGAGGAAGAGTTGACAGCCTTATTTGAAGGTCTGAAGTTCTATATCGATAACAATCTCCATCAAATTGACATAGAAGATGACTCCCAGATAGTAATAAGGGCGGTAAGCACTAATGTTGCACCAAGCTGGAAAATAAAATTATGGGTTGATCGTATAGTCCCATTGCTAGCAATAGTAGGGGATTTCACATTGAGGCATATTTTTAGAGAAGCGAACAATGGGGCCGATCTGCTGTCCAAAGAAGGGATTGACCAATCCAATTCCAAAATGGAGTCTCCAAATCTGTGCACATGGACAAGGTTGGAAGAGCTGGTGAAAAATGAAGAGAGATGTCTGTGAGCTTATAAATCTCAAAGGTGATCAGCAAATCAGAGGTATTTAAGGTGTGGCAACATTAGTTGTTCCAGATGACCTACGACATATCCATCCTTTGGTAGGTGGGTCGGAAGTCTTTGGACTTTCCCCTCTACATTTCTTGCTGGGAGTAATTCATTGCGGTGGCAAGTCAAAGACGGGGTAGGAAACCATGGTGGTCGAGTTGTGTGTAGGTGATGCAAATAGGGTCATCTTCTAGTTCTAATGATTTATCTACGTATTTTCTCTACATATGTAATTTCCAGTTGGTTTAATTGAATGAGTACTACCCTCTAAGGCAGTGTTTTGCTGAAAAAAAGAAAAGCTTTTTATTAAAATATTTTTTGTAAAACGAATTGCACGAAAACATACTTCAGATAATTCTTTTCAATTTAAAAAGTAAAATTCAAAAAATGATAAGTTTAGGTCATTTTATGCATGACGATGGCGATTTTTCAAAACGACAAATATGGCTAATAAAAATTTAACAAAAAAAAAATTCAATACAATATTAAAAAAAATATATTGAAAATGTGCTTCAGTGAGTTACAAATCTTTTCCCAAAAAGATTTAGAAAAATACGTCAAAATATGGATGACGTACATGTGCGTGGTATGGTAAAATAAAGTGACTTTTAAACAATGGTTTTTAGAAACGTTTATTGAAAATCAATTTGTAGCATTTGAGTATTGAAATAAATTACATATTTGGAAACAAGACTTCGAGTACTACATTTTATGATCAGTGACTTTTTTCAAGATTCCATCTCTAAATGCTTCAAATTTTAAGGTTAGATGTGTCAAATTTTGAAAATTAGGGAAAACACTTCTATTTTTTGGCCAAAAAGAGGACTCAAGTTCTTGCCATCACCCCAAGATAACAAACGATAACTTGCATAAGCACTGGCAATCAATAAACAAAAACATAGATTCAATATAATGATGAGTAATGGATAGAACTAAGAATTCCTCGAAATATAACTCGTATGAGAACTTTACAACTTTAGATGAATGCCAAAAACTTTGCTTGCTACTCCTTCCACTCTCAGCTTATCTCCAATCTAAACCACTATTCTAAGCACTCAATTCTCACAAATAATTGACTCGCAAATCTCTCAATGAAACTACTTTCATTTCTCAAAACTTGTACTCAATAACATTAAATTGCATAAAGTAATCTACATCTGAACAATAATGGACCACTCAAAACTAAGAGGCTGCTCTCTATTTATAAGAAATATTGAGAAAACTAATGCTATAGATCAGCTCTCTCATTTTCCACCTTACTCTTGCTATTTCCACCTCTAAAACTAAAAACAAGAACTCAAAACCAAAACAACATCTTTGTTGGTCGACTAAGCAAATTGGGTGCAACATGGCAGCATAGAGAATCAACAATTTGACACATAAAAATCCTAAGTAAACTTAGTTTCCATCTCTTGACCGAGTTGCCTCAAATGTGCCAACACATGGTTATTTACTAGGTCAAAACTCTTGCAATGGTTTCCTATTTGCTTTATATTTCCTATCGCGGCTTTTGGTTTGCTAGTTGCTGCTTATGGCACCTAAAATGGAGGTTGCAGTTTGCTCATTAAAATAGAAATTAACTTCATTGCCACCTTGCCAATTCATGGCAGTTGACTTTGTCCAATGCCTATCATATTAGCTTACGTGTGGCATATAGTTTGCATGTTTTAATACAACATTTACTTGGTTATGTATCGTGGTAACTTAACACTTCTTCATGCGTGCCCATTGCCACTATTCATGGTCGTTTGCATACTATTATAACAACAATTGCATGTTCATTATCACACAAACACATCTTATAGTTTGAACAACATTCAAGTTAGTTATTTGTTGCCATCTTATATCCCCATCTGGTGTCTCTCATGGAAATTCTTTGTCATACTCCATGGTTGCCAATGTGTAAATACAAATCCCCCCTTTTCTTACTCTTGTGAGGTCAATTTAGGCTTGGTTTATTCAACATTTGATTATTTATCAAGCATGATATCATTGTCCCTTTATATTGCATTATATAATGTGCAGGACTTCAACTTATTACTTCTCTTTCCCATCGCATTATTTATGCATGACATTTTCAGTTTAAAAGCTTCTTATTCCATCGCTTTATATATAGTGATTGGCCTATTAATGTAACATTGCACATTCTTATATATATAATATATGTATGTATGTATGTATGTATGCATGTATGCATGTATGCATTAATATGCATATTTATAATAATACATTCGTCATCCTTAACATATATATTAATATATTTGTATATATGTATATATGTTATTAATTAAATATGTACACATATATGTACATATTAATGTATAAATATATCATTATTTTAATATCTTACAATATGTATATATATGTATATATATTTATATATCGATAGGTATATATTCAAAGTGTATATATACATATATTTATGACCATACAAACACTCATATGTATGTCATACATCTACATGTGGGTATATGTAGGTATTTCTACCTATGCATGCTCACACACACATATGTTCATATATATGGGTTATCATATATATACATATATACATTTTATCCATTTTTAAACATACAAAGTATATGTCATGCTACAAACTAAGGACGACATAAATCAACTAAACAATCAAAGAGAAACAGGACAATTACCCAAACATCCCTATCACTCAAAACTATCACCAAGGTTTACTTACCGAATCTTAGCCCATATTGACAAAGTTTGTCTAACCTAGGCCGTGAGTGTGTGCATTTGCTCAAGTAGGCACATTAGTGGTTTCCACACCAATTTACTCTCCTGGGTGATACTCTCCCTCTTCTCACTAGAGGGTTCAAATCTTTCCTAGGTGATCCCACAATACTGGTTTACAATTTTTGAGAGATCTTGATTTTTGCTAAAATCACATACGGGTGAAGCCACAATAGTGGTTTACAATTTGATGGAGGAAGGAAAACTCACAAAAAAATGAGCCCATGGAAAAGTTTTTGATTTTGGGGGTTCGAATGAACAAAAAAAGTGTTTGGTCGAACTAGGGTTTGGGCGAACCAAATTAATGCATGCACGAACAAAAAAAAATTGAAAACCCCTTTTAGGAAGTGGGTTCGGTTGAACCCCCCTTTTCCCTCATTCTCCCCCCCAGGGACTTTGAAAACCTAACTTTTTATGCTTCGAAGCTCAGGTTGAGGATGAAAATGGAGGAGTCTTCACAAACCCAACTAGAATCAGGTAGTCCTTAGAATGAGTTATCCAACAAATATAATTTTAATATGTTTTGGTTTTATCATGTATTTATTTTTTTAGTTTTATTAAACATAGGTTTCATAGAAAATGAAGGTCTACATTCTACACATGTGGAAAAATGTGATTATCAAAATAAATTAAAATATGATTACTGAGGATGTGTGAAGTCTTTGATCCAACAAAAAAAAATTGAATTTCGATATATACAAAAAAAAGTTACACATTATACGGTCGCGCTATGTTTGAATTGTAATTGGTTTGACTTTGAAACATGGTTGAATAAAAAATATTCAATAAAAAACTATCTAACCAAGTGGAAGCACTAAATATTGGAGTTACAAATCTAAATTCAAAAGAATTAGAATTTTATCCTTCATGGAAAAAAGTTATGCGTTATACAGTGTGCATCACTTTTTTAAAATGTTGTTTTATGAAAAAAATCAGTTTTCGTGGGAGATGGAAAAAAAAGTGCAATCTGATTCCAAAAATTGTGAAAAAAATATTTTTAGAATCTACAAACAAAATGTGACGAGACTCTAATTTGCATCATCTTCAAATTCCTCACAGTTTAGCTACTATAGGTGCTCGAATGTGAATATTTAGTTAAAAATAATAATTTCAGTGTCTAGTTTGGATAAAAATTGTAAACCACTATTGTGGGATCACCCATACTTGTAGAAAATATATAACGATTTAAGCCTTGAAAAATTCCATTTAAAGGATTCCAATTAAAGAGGGTTTGATTGAACCACTTTAGATCAAACCCCTTGGATAGAACCCTACTACTTTTAAACCACACCTATAATGGAGTCTCCTTTACACCTATCAAAATGCTAATAAAAAATCATTTTTGATTTACCTTTTGGGGGATCAAATGAATTCATTTAAAATTTATTTTTTTGTAAGTATGTGGTCCTCATTATAAGCTTCCCAAAAAGTATAATTTTAAATAAATTTAATTTTATTATTATATTTATTTTTTATTTCTTGTGAATGTAGGTTCTTCACCGAAAATCAAGCTCTTTGTTCTGCACATGTGGAAAAATAGTAGATTATAAATATATATATATATATATATATCAATGCACTAAATATTGAAGTATTTGATCCAACAAAATAAATAAATTTGATGCATACAAAAAATGTTATGATGTATATACATTCTGCCTATGTCTAAATTGTAATTGGTTTGTCTTCGAAACTTGATTAAGGAAAAAATATTCAATAAAACACTATGAAACCAAATAAAAGCACTATATATCATAGTTACAAATCTAAATTTGAAAAAAATATAATTTCATCTTTTATGGAAAAAAAATATGTTGTATATGATGAGCATCACTCCTTAAAAATGGTGTTTACTGAAAAAAAACTAGTTTTCAAAGGAGATGGAAAAAGAAATGCAATTTAATTCCAAAAATTTTGAAAAAAAAATATTTAGAATCTATAGACAAAATGTCACAAATCACTAGTTTGCATCGTCTTCAAATTCCTCATAGTTTAGCCGCTATAGGTGCCCAAAAGTGAAGATTTAGTTAGGAAAAATTAGTTCAATGTCCAGTTTGGCCAAAAATTATAAACCAGTGTTGTGGGATCACTTTCCTGCATCCAAATTAGTGCAACAAGAATGAAGTTAACTGATAACATAAAATCATATTCATCATATATCATTTGCATCATTAAAGCACTAAAAATCAATCTCATCACAATGCATATTCATATATTTCATTCATCCTTTGAACATATTAAAGTCATAATTTGGAATTAAAAACATATTCACTCCTAAAAGTAAAAGTAATCTGGTAACTTAGAAACATGATCTAACAAAATCCAAATTATTCTTAGTAGCATTTTAAATCTTACTTTATCATTAAACAACTATTCAAATAATACACATAAAAACACATCCACACATGACAACACCAAATATATGTGGAAACCCAAGATGGGAAAAACTATGGTGAGAAAAACTGCTTTGATCTACTACCCAAATCCAACCTCACAAAATATCGAATTGCTTACAATCATGAAGTAGGCACCAACCTACCAAAAACATCCAACCTCACAAAATATCGAATTGCTTACAATCATGAAGTAGGCACCAACCTACCAAAAACACCGATCCCCAATAGTATTTGTAAGCACTAACCTACTGGAGACACCAATCCCCAATACAATTTAGATCTGAGCACTAACTCAATAGGTAAGACATCAATCCTATCCAATTATAGAGATATAATTTGTAGACCTTTAGGAAATTGATAACACAACTTGTATTTGATCTGATCAACCTTTAGACACTCTTCCATACAACATATGATCTTATGATAATGACACACAATGATTGGAATGCAACTTATATTACATTACTTTGATATTCACATTGGAACTTTAATTACATAACATTCTAGCAACCGCTACTACATCTTAGGATAGATCCTAAACATCTATATATATGAATTACATTTACAATTTCATTCATATGTCAGCCCAAAACATAGAAATAATATTCACAAGTCAACCACACAAAAAATCCTTAACCAAATGTGTCCAAACATGTGATAGGCTAGGTCCAATAGCCCACACGTTACACCATAAGATAGAACAAACTATGCAATTCCCAATATAGACCTATTTGGTTACAATGGTCATCCACATACTACAAGCTTCTGTCGCACCAATCTAAAACATCATCTTGGTTAATTGACCAACACAATAACCCTTCTATCACTTCAAACTTTCTACCTGGTGAACATCAATTTCAAAAACTCTGGAATAAGATAAGCCATGTGTAGACATACTCTCCTTTCAAATCGTAGGACATAATTTGCACCCATGAAGAAATGCATATCAAAACATGTTACTAGAACAATCTCACTATCTTGGTAACTTACATCAAACATTTCGGATCACTTCCATCAACATGAATAGATGTAGTATGATACTAGAAACATTCCTCAACTAATTACATCACCCTAGCTAGCCCCATA